>JBAIZL010000005.1:43116116-43253616 GCA_036971475.1 Prosapia bicincta | reverse complement strand
TAGGTACACATTAAGGCTAAGCAAAACATTGGATCAATGTTACTTAACTATGAAGACTACTATTCCACGTAAACATTACTTAGATATTCCATCTGCTTTCACATTGAATACTCATTTCACAATTTTATATGTCCTGTTATGTTTAAAGTATAAAATAAAATATTAAAAAAGTTTTACTTAAACTGCAATAAAGTGGAATCAAAGATAACTTTCGTTGTATTAATATTACGCTGAATATCTTAGGAGTTTTTATTGTTTTAACCTTTTATTTCTTTGCTACTACATTATTAAAAATACAAAGCCGAAGTAAAATAAATCTAAAATTATAAAATTTCAGAATTTCAATGAACTGTATTTCTCTTTTTAAATTGTTTACTTTAGGTGAAAGAGAATAAGACAATCATTTAACATCCTTTTTTCACTTTTTCACATTTTTTTAAAATGTTATCATGTTTGTATCATTATAAAGCTAATCAGTTGCACACCTAATGGATATAAACTTACATACTACTTATGATTTTAACAATACAGTAGTTTCTATCTGGAGATTTATGTTTTGAAGCATCTGAATAATTGAATTATATCAGACGGAAAAGAAATAGAGGAAATTTGATAATATTCTCTGTAGAAACATTTGACTATTCCAGGCAGGGTTTTACCGGAAAACAAACCTAAAGTTTCATTTACAATTACGTCTCTTCCAGCCAGAAATAAAACAAACCGGGAACAAATGAAAGAATTCTTTCTGCTACACTCCCAGGTTAATCTGTTTTCCTTGGATTTGGACTTAATGTTGCGGTTTTATTTTAAATTTATTTTATTTTATTTTTACTTTTTAATGTAACAGTATCAAATAAAATGGTATATCATAGTTAAATCAACTAATCGTTCCCATTTAGTAATGAATCTATTACAAAATATTTTTCTTATATAATTAAATAAATTTCAATATTATGGTGACAAAATATTTAAATCCTTGTCAGTAATAAAAGTTGTAAGATAAATAACTACATTTTTTTCCATCCCACCTTCTGTATGTAAAAACAGATGTAATTACCCTATGGTATTTGAAATTGATAAAAATAAAGTGATTAATGTCTTTACTTAACTAAAGACTTAAACATAGTACGTGGACAGTGAAAAATAGGTGAAAATAGCTAGGACGGTGTTATAAAATATATTAAAATTGTTCATATAAATATGAAAAACATTATGTTGTAATAATAGAAAAAAACATTAATTTCTTTCCTTTACCATCATTTTGAATATCTATTTATTTACTTATATTTTTCTTATATTATTTGTGCTGTCTCACTCGGTATATAGTGATAGGAAGCTTACTTACACTTCAATAGAAGGGTGTTATTTCTTAATTTAGGTCACCATTTTACTTTGAGCAACATTATTCAAGTTTTATTAGATCTGATAGGTTTCCTTTGTTACCAGACGTTTCGTGTAGACTTGAGGTTATGGGCAACGTTTATGGGTCTCTAGATTATTACATAAAGGTTAGAAGATTAAGTTCTTCTAATTGGATAGGCAGAATAGAATTGATTTTTCCATTATATATCTAATATTCTAGATTGGCCTATATTGATTTCAAGCTATATATATTTATACACTCTGTCGTACCTGTTGATGTGTTTGTGTGTATGTCAACTGAAGCATACAGAGAGAGCTAGAGATATCTGATACACATACAGATATTTAATCAGGACGACAGAGACAGAGTTATTTATAAGAATTTCTTGTGGCTGGAAGATATTTCTTTTCACATAAGTAAAGGCTTGGGAATGCTCAACGTCATTATGTAATGATTTTTAAGCAAGTACCTTTCATTTATTTAAATTAGAATTTATTTAATGCGAGGTTTTGCTTCATATTTTATTAGAGGATTTATATAGAATAATATCTGAGTAGCTCAACACACCCTCTGTGGAAGCCTCTATACCCCTTTTTTTTAAAACAAAAGGCAGTAATTACTCTTTCGTTTCCCATTAATTAATTAATGCAAGGAAACCGATAAATTTACGCGTAATGGAAACAGATTTTTCCCGCCATCATTTGAATGCGTTGACAGATCGCAGTACGAGGAAAATGTGTGAGTAACAGAGAACAGTAGAAATTCTATGAAGTTTCACGATTAGATATCTACAAAATTTATCTATCACTAGAGATGGTATTTCTGCGATTATTTTTTTATAATGTTGTGTTTCTTCGGTAGAAATTTTATTTCTAAGCATGCTTTTTTCTTTAATGAAGGCTATCAAATCTAAAGCTCGAAAGCGTTTATCTGACAATCACTTGTCCACAAACAATGAAATATTCATTGAACAGTTACCAAAAAAGTGTCAAATTTCCCAGAAATATGCCAGACTTCATTTTATATTTATAACATTTGAGAGGAGAAATTTGTTTTTCATTTTTTAAATCTTGATGTAATACCGACATTGCAACTGTATAAAGATAGGGATTTATTGACATCTTGTTACATTGTTACAGGTATGTAAGCTATTATGTGTAAAAAAACCTTTGTGTATGTATTCTATTTATGCATACTACAAATAATGTAGGACATCAAATTTGGAAATTCAAGCACAACTAAATAAGACGAATTCTAACTGTTGAGCTTGGTAAGTTTAAGTCCCGGCTCGAAAAGAAATGGTCAGTTAATTGGTCCAACGTACCAAAAAGGTTGCCCACCCTGTTATAAGCCATGAGGCATTGAAGGTAAACGTACATAGCTTCCACATACGTATCGTGGGAGCATCGTGGAATCATGACCGAAGCAGTTGTAGTACCAAACATGCAATTAAATAGCTGAAGTGATTCCTTGGGCGAAATCAAAGCTCCCATCACGAGTGTTTCTGAACATGCCAGTGTTAGTCTCGTCCTAGAGGTATTCCGGTGTTAGAGAACTCTAACACTATATAGTGCGGTGTTATTTCGTCCTTTTACCTCGCGATATGTCAAAGATCTAATATCCAGATGAGGCGCTACTCACCAACGTTCGGTAGTTATAGTTTGAGGTCGGATTCGTGGGGTAATAGTTACTCATTAACCTAATCATGTAGACTTATGCACAAATAGACATTTTTCTATAATAACTTATTAAAAACCACTACAGAAAATAGTGGGTTTCTACATTGCATTACGATTACAAAATTCAATTTAACTAGCATCTCCACTGTCAGAACATAATCCTATATATAAGGAGAAACCAGAGATCTTTTGTAAACTTTGCACTGAAGTACAATTAGATATACGAGAGTATCTTACAGATTAATCCGTACATAGAGCTTTATTAAAACGAATAAACTAAACCCTCTTTTTATAAACTTTAAAACATCTTCTATATATTTATTGTATATTATTGTAACGGTTTATAATTTTACAAATTGGATTTATTTAGTTATAACTCTTAAAACATTTAATATTCACTTCTAGCTTACAGTTGAGGCGTAATGAAACGTCTGTCTGTAACGCAATAGAAGTTATAAATCCGTTACAGTTAAAGTATTTTAAATTACCAAGTTAAACAATTAAAATTAGCAGAATATTCTTGAATTAATACTTAAGGTTTATTTACTTGAAATGCAAGGAATTGTGCGCTGGTAAATAATGACTTTTAAATTCAATTAAAGCAAATCATAAACTTTTATTTTAAGATAGACAGATAAAATAAATTGAAATCATGACACATAAATTTCTTTAACACTCAGTTACGGATTATGGAACATTTTTAATATTACTTATAAATTTTTAAGGATAGCAATCCTTCAATTAATTAATTAATCAATGGCTGAAAATGAACATATATTCGAGTTTACTTGCCTTTCTTGTATAATCAGATTTAATAATTTAATGTGAACATATTGGCACCAAAAGATGCGTAATTATGATTATGCTTACTAATTAAAAAGTTCAATGTTCATAATTTAGAAATTCTGCTTCGAAATGTTTTAAATTTTGAAATTAAGTTTTAAAAGTTTTAAATCGCCCACTTAGCTGTGTTAACTTGTCGCAACTTCCCTTCCAGCTCGTGGTAAATCTAGGTAAAGCCTGGCCTCATTTTCGTGAATAAGCGTCGGGAAAACTATGAATAAGTCTGCAACCCATCTTGTATCTGGTATCGTAAGCCGTCTTCTATGCCATGATTGAAAGAAAAGAATACTTTATATTAATTAAAATAAAAAGAAACTAAATACATCTTCTTGCCATTTGGAGACGTCCTTTCCCGGTTACATCCTGGCCAAATGAGACAGACCTATCGCGCATCCACGGGGCGCATGCATAGCTTGATTACTTATTTTAAGTTTTTCTCGATAGATGTCACTATCAGCCAGAGATCTCATTAAAAATATTTATCATACATAACAATTTTTTTTTTACATAGTTATACATTATTACAATTTGGAATTTATTCTCGTTTATTTTCTGAAATTTGCAAATCTATATGTAACACCGTCTAAAGTGTGTTACATTATAAAATAGAGACTCTCCTATAGTAGCAATTACGTTTCGTCTAAAATGAAACTGGGGTTTCGGTTTTGGTCTGAATTTGAGTTCCTTTTGAGTTACTGAATTTGAGTTGGTTAGATATTTCTCGGAACATCCTCATATATACAAAAAGGAAATACTCTTATAGAAAACATTTTTTCCATATTAATATTTGTTTAATGTACAAGTTTAAACTAAAAGCTCAATTTTGTAGACTGATACAAAAAATAATATCGTTTCAAAATCACCTAAATATATACAAATCAAGGTTTACAATTTAAAATTAAAAATATAAATAATCTTTAAGTAATACAGGTTTTAAAAGAGGATATAAAGACGCAATAAACTGCCAACGAAAGTTTTTTTTTATAATTGTTCAAGTTAAAATAGTTCATACTTTTATGTTTTCTGTTTATGTTCAGACATAATCATTATTGCATTACATGCAATATTTTCTGGGCTAAATGCATTATTACAGATGCATTATACAGAGGCTCTTCAATGCTAATTTGTAGTTATTTTTTAATACTTAAGTTGAAGTAGTTCTTACTTTTATGGCATTAAATGCAACATTTTCCAGAACATTGCTTTTAGTTTATCGTGTAAAATATGTTATACCACTAAAACATTTCAGAAAAAACACACAATTCTATTACAGACGTTGTAAATATTTTCCATTGTCGAAAATCTCAAAAATGTATGAGCAAGTACATCGTAGTTGAACAAAAATCTAAACACCATTGTGACCACGATTGGAATAGAATAGACTAAAGTAATTTCTTCATAAAATAATTATTAAAAAAAAACTATGCATGTAATCTAATTACAAAAATTCTTCCAGAAATTTACAATACATTCGACAGGAGCAATTTAATTCAACAAGCTTAAGAACAGACTAATAAGTGAGAATGATCACGTCACGAGTTTGTAAGAATGCGTTCATTCATTTGTAACTCTCTACTTTACATAAATCGGATTATGTACTTATCCCAATGACGTAACAGCTGTCCCACTTTAATATATTCATTATAATTATGCAATATATTAGAGCTGCAGGAAAGAGGAGATTAGACCATCTACCCTTTACTTATCATCTTTCTGGAAGAACCCTTAATCTTTTAACAGCATCTATTTAGTGAGACAGAGAGGTATTAGCGTGGTTTTATTCCCTCAAGTAGGAGGTGATATTTTCATTATCTTTCCTCTATATACAGAGCATCTTATAGCTATTAAACGATATTGTGAATTTTATAGACCTTAAATGAGATTCACGAGTTTTCCACAAGCTTGAAGTTTGTGTGCAAATGTTAGAGGGAGGGAAGGGCAAAATTAGAGAAGCAATTGAAAAAGATCTTGGAATTTTAATTGTTTAAATATTTTATAGATATTAGTTCTCAAAAAAACAATTACATACGTAATTTGTTATGGACAGTAATTACGGACAGCCTTTATTAAAAAAACAAAAACAAAATTATTTTAAAAATAAGCAGTAAAAGGGGAGTAACCCATTATTAAGTAAGAGTTATTGTTAAAAGATTTAGCGATTGACTTAGTAGATAAAAATTGGTAAAGCAAGTTGGAAAACAGCACAACGTTGCTGCAGAGGATTTGATGTAACCCGTATACAACTACACGTGTACTTTCTACAAATGCAAACTTTTCGAACCCCTCGAAAAAGTTAGGAAAATACAAAGAGAACATTTTAATACAAATATATAAATAGATCATGGCTGCCAGACACTAGTTATTGTGTAAATAATCAAGATTATGAATATAATATAAGTAGAAGTCCTTTGGATATTTTTGAATTTAACATTTATTTATATTAGTAAACTTAATAACTATACAGTTCCGCTCACAATATTTGTTGCTATCGGAATTATTGTTTCATTTGGCCTCAGATAACTTTGAAATTGTTCGTTAAATGTCCCAGTTTAGAAGTACACCTGAATGGTGCTATCGCAATATGTTTGCTTAGTATCGACCCACTTCACCGCAAAACTTTGACAAACATATCTTCTCTCCAGTTTCGCCCTTGAAAAACTTATTATCTAGACATTTATAAACAAAATTGTGACGATAGTGTTAGAAGTTAAACTTCGCCTGAAATATTTTTTTTGACATTTTACGTGGTAAAAACATTTTAAATCTTTCTTCTGCATAAAATTTGTTAAATTTGTACCTAATGTTTTCTTAATGTGGTTGTGAGGTATATTTAATGTGCATTAGTATTTTATGTAAGGAAATATTTACTCGGCGAAAGACAAATAGTGTAAAATGACCCAAAAATCATTACCTTTTGAAGAAAGTTTAAAATACTCCAGTTATAAAATATAAAAATCTATTTTATTGAAAATACAAATTCTAGTTAGTCATTTGTTTACCATTTACAATGATCCGGGCACATTCTTCATCTCTATACGTATTGTAGTATTGTATAAATCTATATGAAGAGCGTGTCTCAACCCTCTATAAATAAACATCATTTGCCGTGTTACGTACTCTACAAAATACTTCTTAAAATGATAAATTCCCTAAACACAAACACAGTTTGTATGCAGATAACGAGAGATTAGGTCTAATAGGCTGTGCACACAGTTAGCAGCACGTCCGACAAGAGACGAAGTAAATGGCAAAGAATTAATGATAACAGTTTAAACAGTTGTCAAGTAATTAAGGCATTTAGCTTTGACTATATCTTGCTCCATGTCTTCTATCAATAATTCCTGTTTATACTTGCAACCTTTTTTTATATTCTGGTTTCACATATTTCAATCTAATCATAAGATTTATTTCTTATAGCAAAAATAAAATGAAGTAAAGGAAAATTTAGGTAAAATAGTTACAGACAAATTGCATTTCCCATATAGTTTTATACTTTTTTAAATATATTTTTTATACTTTAACTGAAGTTAGCCCTTTTTACAGATTTTAAAAAACAGCTACATTTATTATTATGACCTATTTCATTTAAATTTTACAATTTATCATTTTTTGAAATTTTGCTTTTAAATGAACAATTTACGATCATATTAGAACATGGATAAGACATAAATGATAATTACAAACAGGAAATACATTTTTTTAACAAATAACAGAGTAATTAAATTTTATATCTCAAATTAGAAATATATTTCTATTAATACTGTGCCACACAAGTCAGAGGGTTACGCCATTTCACATGCTTTACAATCTGGAGCTTAGGGCACTTCTCCTTTGAAATAGGATTCGGAAAAATAACCCTCCTTCGGCCGTGGTATGTGACACAATTCTATAGAAAGTACTTATATCAGAAAATTATATCAATAACCAACTCTAGTACTTACCTGCAATATTCTGCTTCGTTCTTCGGAGTCGGACCGGTCATGCAGGCTCATTACAATTATTCTAATAAGGAACAATATATCTTACATTTTAAATAGAAAGGTGAATTATTGGAATACAACAATTGTAATTTATCTTAAATTAAATACCTAAATACAGTCACAGAAATAGTTTTAGACTTTAATTAGTTAATTAATAAAATATACATAGTTTGTCGTCTCGGCAGTGCATGGTCTTAGATCCAATTCGACAGATAGAAAATAATATAAAGCAGGAATATAATCCCCGTGACAGTTACATCAAATTATATACACAGAAGAGTCTCGAAATTCCGAAACCCGATTTTTCGAGCTTCAGTTAAATTCGGTTGCGGCTAACCCGCGGGGTTAATCAGATAAGCCGCCGGCGATTAAAAGCATTCTCACGTCTCCATTGCCGGTTTCATATAAGAACTATAGAGCAGATTGGATAGATAAAGAACTATTTAAAGAGTGTTTTTTATGAGTTTTTTCCCAAAACTGAAATGATTTAAAAGTAAATTATTTGCTTCAGAAGGCTACTTTTCTGTTAGACAAAGCACCGTCGCATCCCGATGAAGCGCAACTAACTGTGCTCTGATGATATCATGACATATGACTTCCCACAACTAGCCGATGGATCAGTATGCTTTAGAATAAACACGATACCATTTAAAATCTCTCTCGGAAGCGTCTGAAGAGGAAGAGAGCGTTGCAGAATTTATAAAATGAAATTACACAGTTAAAGGAGTTCCGTACTGAATAGCCGAATCATAGAGAAAAGTTAATGAAACCAATTCTAGGAATAAAATACAGAGTCATAATGAAACGGTTGACTGTGTTATAGATCCAAAAGGAGAAACGGATTTGACATCTCTTATCAAGAAACTTCCAGGTTGGGAAAATTGCGATGTGAATAATTTGAGATAAAAGATGTTACGATGATTGAAATGATAGAAAAAACTACTGAAAACATTGATGGCGAGAATAAAGATGAAGGTTCAACCGAAACAGTACAACAGGGAAAATTATTCATGGTGAAGGAACGACCGCCTTGGAAACTACACTACGCTATATTGAACGCAGACAGACACCACAGCAACAGCTGTGATTCTGATAAGACATCCACGCGACACCGTAGCACAAAAAACTAGCATATAAGCTAACGCAAAAGATACATTCAAACGTTTTCCAAAAAATGTAGCAACCGTGATGAACAATCTATTCCAAAGCAACATTAATTTATGTAAGTACTGTAATAATAATGTTCTATTACTTACGTTTTGCATTAATAATTATAGTATTAGAGTTTATTAGAACTCCTGTTTTTTTTATGTACAGGTATTTCCGAGTAACCCGAGTGTTCGGTAATACCTGTATACATACATACACACACACACACACCACCCAGACACACATACACACACACACACACACACACACACACATATATATATATATATATATTCAGGTAATAAATAATTAGAGGACCCTGGAGCAATGCAGAGTGAAACAGGAACGTATATCCCCAGTTAAAAGGTGTCTAATAGGTACTTTATTACTCCATATCTTAGAGTTAACGGTCATTATCTTGGATTTAAAGGTCCCTATCTTGGATTTATCAGTTCATATCTTGGATTTATCAGTTCATATCTTGGATTTAACGGTCCCTAACTTAGATTTAACAGTCTGTATCTTGGACTTAACGGTCCTTATCTTGGATTTAACGGTCCGTATCTTGGATTTATCAGTTCATATCTTGGATTTAACGGTCCCTATCTTAGATTTAACAGTCTGTATCTTGGATTTAACGGTCCTTATCTTGGATTTAACGGTCCGTATCTGGATCTCAGTTTTATTGTTGACTACAAATAACAAATATGTAATAATTACATATTTTTTTGTAATAACAAAACTTCGTTAAAAATTAGAGCTTACAAACTTATTAAAAACTGTTCAGTACGCAACATGAATTATCAGTTTACTTAAGGCGAGGGATTTACCACTAAATCTATTTAATTTATACAATATTATAAATTGCTTTACCTGAGTGTCCGTATATCATGTCTTACTTTAGACAGATCCAAGTACATTAGATTAATACATATATTCAGATCTACTGTATGCAATGAACTGGCTTACGAATGAAACTGGACGTATCGTGCTACAGGTCAGCCATCCAAGAGCTAAGAAAAAATGAACTGACTTGTCTAAGCTTTAAGTTTCGGCTTAGAATAACTGATAACGTACGTTCGGCGAGGTGCTGCGCTCTTGCGTCGATATCGGAACTAGTTTAAAAAAATTTCGAGTAAACGTAACCCTGATTAATATTTTTTTACAAAAAAATTGTATCAATACATATCCCGATGACCGGAGGGAATTTATCCATTCACCCCAGTTAGGATTGAATAATATCATATCTGTATATTCTCATTACTGAGAGAGAGAGATGTTAGAAATAAACATAACTGAACTGAAATGTAACGTCATTCAGTGCCACATGATAAGAAACTGGTTTGTTTGTAAATACATAAAACATGTTTACTGTAGTTAAATGATTTTAATGAAGTTTGGTCAACTTTGTCTACAAGTCAAATGTCGTGACGGCTGCCTTTGTAAACAAGAGCTCTCACAGCGTTAATTAAATTAAGCGCGCTCATTCATCAAAGTCAAGCGAAAAACTAAATCTATTGTGAAAAAAGTTTTTTTGCTTTTGTTTTTCTCCGGTACCAAATTCACATGTTCTATAGATTGATAGATTGCTTTCACTGAGTTTTAATTTATAAAAACAACGAAATGCAATTTATAATGGGAGAGCACTCGATGTGCGTGTTGGACCATTAAATCTAGAACAAAAGAAATTTAATGATAAATTAAAAAGGCAAAATAATGACAAAAGGGGGAAAACATCAGGTGCGCTTCGTCAGATTAATGACACGTTTGTAATGTTGTCAATATTGGGACTGTTACAAAAACCAATTACAACATTTGACAATGAAACAGGTCCAACGGTAACACCTAATGTGCAAAAACCAATACATTTTCACTTTATATATCGGTCACATTATACCATGCAAAATTAGTGTTCTTCAATGCTTTGTCACCGTGAAATTTGTTATTTTAGCAGCTTACCTTGTGCGACCTACTGTACGAGTAGAGCAACCGATTGCTTCTATAAGCGGACCAATCTTCATTTCTTTGTTATGCGTAACCTCGATTGTTAAGCGAAAATCTAAAATATTTTAGGGTAATCCTAAAAACTCAAAACCTCTGATTGTATTTCCAATGTTTCAACTTATGGGGTACATTTTGAATTATGGAGGAACAGTTTTTGAGTGTTAAAGCAGTTCTCATAGATATTATTTTTGGAACTGTTTAGATTTGATTTGCAATCTACGTAATTGGCTGATTTATTGCTCATTATTCTTTCGAATATTGCCGAAGTTATTTTTTAAAGTTAGTAAAATTTTCACAACTTCCTAGCATATAGTTATTTTTTGTGAAAGTTTAAATTAACTATTTTTTTTAATACAAAATAATCCTAAGCTGAACCCATATAAAAAGGATGTTCGAAAATTAAGGTGGCTTTTCAAATTTCGCGGTCAACGTACATTCAATTTTAGATTTTTTTTTACTTGTTTTGTATTGTTGTGTTCGGGACATGGTACACATCTCTCAAACATGTATTTTCATTTTCAACAATATAGCATATTTCGTTTGCTTTTGAGATTTTATACAAAGGTTAGACATCTCTTGGTATGTTCGCCCATTTCTTTCAACAACAAAATTAATGAAAGAATTTGTGTGAAAAATGGAACTAAGTGCTCCAAAACACATGAATTATAAACAGCTGTATGCGGTCTGTCTGCACTTAGTAAAATATATTTATAAATGGTACAAGTTCTTCCAAGATTGCGTTAAGAGTTAATGATAAAACTCGCCTTGGATACCACAACATATCAACAACAAATTAAAACGTTGAACTAGTGAAGAAACCTTTTTTGTAAAATTATCCTATCATCGATGTTTGTGTATGTGTGTTTATATATATATATATATAAATATATATATATATATATATATATATATATATATATATATATATACATTCAATATTTGCTTTTTAATTTGTTTTGGGAAGTTTTGTGGGATTTCAATATCTCCGGAATTTCCAACCCTCCTCGAGACTATTTTGTAATATTTCCTTGCTTAATATTAATACATCTTGTTCGTTTCGCAATTTTATCAATTCCGCTTGAATGTTTTCTGGACCGGTTTTGTCTAAATTTTTTAGTTCTCTGCAATTTATTCTTCTATTTCTAGTATGATTGTAGAATCTGTTATATGTATTTGTTGTGCCTAATCTCTTTACTGAAAGTCAAATCGCTTCTATGTTCAAAGCTTCTTACCGTATTTGATCCGTATTTGCGGTGTGATTGGTAAGATAATGTTGTGGCTAATCTCTCTACTGAAAGTCAACTCGCTTCTATGTTCAAAGCTTCTTACCGTATTTGATCCGTATTTGCGGTGTGATTGGTAAGATAATGTTGTGCCTAATCTCTCTACTGAAAGTCAACTCGCTTCTATGTTCAAAGCTTCTTACCGTATTTGATCCGTATTTGTGGTGTGGATTGGTAAGATAATGATGTGCATCCTTTATTCCCTTGGATACTTTAATACTTTTAAACTTTAAAGTTCTTAAATTTAAATATGTTAAATAGTTTAAATTTTAAATATCCATTTCTCCACGATTTTAGTCCTTATTTTCGAATTTAACTTTTTGACATTTTGTACACTTCTACGCACCTCCTCCACAGATAGCCGTTTAGACTACTACATGCTTCATTTACCATGTTTTCTTTATGTATATTCATTTCATATGTTTCGTTTTTCTCCCAAGTTATTTCACCGAACGCCGGTTTTTCTTATATGTCAGTTTATCGATTTCTGTTTTGGTATACATAATTTATAGCTATTTTCCTTTATCTCTGCTTATTTCGCAGCTTCATGTATATTATATATTTATGCAATAATAGTTATCTCCATTGCATTGAATTTTTTTCTGTAGTTTCTCATCACCTGTCTTCTGGTATACACCTCTAATACTGTCTTTCTCCAAACTATACATATACTATTTTGGTCCTTCTGACACCTCATTATCTATCTCCTAATTTCCCTTTCCCCGCTTTTTGTTCTGCTCTTTCAAGGAAAACTACATTGATTTAAGCAGTTGATAGTCTCCACACTTAATCATTTTCACATCTATACAGTTTTTATTTTTTATCTTACTAGCAAATAATATATTTTTATAATTGATCCCAAGTTCGGGCGTCCTGGGTCTATTCATTTATCAATTTGTGTTGATGTAACGCATTTCCTATTCCAAATACATTTTTCTCGCATACTGCTACGAGTTTGTATTCATTGTCATTTACTGAACCCCCCCCCCCTATCTTCTACTACCTTTTCATTTGTTATTTTCCTGCCCTACTGTTTAGGGCACCGAACAATATAATGGGAGGCTGAAGAAGTCGTACGAGGAAAACGGTTCCTTTAAGTGTAAGTTACAATTTAACAACCTTTAGTTAACAAAAGGTCTGGTCGCAAGTAATAGCAAAGTGTAATAAGCAATATAATGTATCTCGTTTTTCGTAACTAGTTTTTTGGATAATTGTACTTTTTCGAAAAATCGCTGTTTTTTATACTATATATAGCCATCATTCACTGCATATACCAATTCAATGGCAACTTTGTTTCCTCTAATTCACAGAATAATTTTTATTGTTCTTTCGTTAATGAGTTCAAACTCCGAATTATATTTTCTAATTTTTTGTATGACTACTCACACACCCTGCTAGACTCTTTGTTAACTCCACTACAGAAGTAGTCACAATTTCCCAAATTTTCGGACCTCAGTTATTTTTACTTTTTCTAAATTAAAACTGTATTATTCATGTTTAAATAACTTAGCACTTCATTTAGTTTTCAGAAAATCCTCTCTACATTCAAAGTTGCTACATGCTCACAGTACGTTTACACAGACTTGTTCGACATCTTGAAGGCCATTTATTATTCCCTGGATGACTTGTAGGTTTGTTGACATTATTTTAGTTTTACCAGTAAAAAGTGTTTCTCCTATGTCTCAACCCCCAATTTGGTGGTGCGTTTTGACTTCAGAATATTTTTCTCCTAAGTTGGTTGTTTTTTTTATAGATTAAAAACTCAGTCGCGCTGCCTGTTGGTCCATGGGGGCTATTTTATTTATTTCCCTCATACACACCAGCTAGTTAGCGCGTTACCCTATTCGCCACCTGGGGACACTCTCTCTAGGGGCCACAGGCTCTCCAGGGGAGTGATAATATTAATATAGGATACCGTAAAGAGTAATAAAATCAGCTGTTACGTAAAATCAATGTCACATTATATCAATGTTATCAAATACAAGATATTTTGAATGTACTGTAGACGGCATTTAAAAATGACTTAAAACTAACCTCCAAGAAAGCTCTAAGTTAAGACTAAAACAGTTGTGTGATTTATGACTGCCATAATAGGCTTTCAAAAATCTTTCCATTTTCAACTTTTATATCTATGTTGTTGTATTTATAGTAATATTTATAGGTTTTAATTTCATGAACCTTTTTAAACTCAGAATATAATTATAAATTTTCTAAACTTTCTCACTTTTCATAATTGAAATTATTTGCTACTATCTTTATAATTATATATTCATCTGTTCAGTTTAACTTGCAGTGATTCTTATAATTTCTGTATAGCTGTTTATTAGTTTTATTTATCATCATTTAATACATAAATCTATATTTTATTTATACAGAACTGTAAATCAACAACTTTGGACCTAACCTACCTCACGTGTCATGTAGGTTTAAATATCGGCCTAGTATTGTACTACATTTTAAGGGTGTGTTTATTAAAGCCAATTGATTAAAAAATTTAGTTTTAAAAGATAAATATAAAAAATTTTATAATTTCTTATTTTAAATATTACAAACACTAATTTAATGTATAAGTTTGTATATATTATGAGGAATAACTACATAGAGTAAGTTTATTTTTCAATTAAGGAATTTGCCGGTTTTATTTTCATGCAAGGTTTGTTAACACGTAGAATATTGTTTACAAATTAATATAAACGAGACATTAACAACGAACAATTAATGTCCACGTCTTTGGTTACTGGCAGTTGACATCCGGTCCTAAGTTAGTAATCGAACGTTCTCATTTCAAAAAGAAAGTGCAACTGGATCCAATTTGCCAACGACTATGACACTACAAATTCAAAAAGTTATAAAAACAGTTCAGATTTAAATAAAGGATTTTTAAAAGAACATAACTCTTTCAAACATTCATTATTTTATGTTATTTTTACTGTGCCAACGTTTCAAAACTTTACGCCGTTTTAGGGAATACTTTTACGAATTACTTGATAACAAAAAATAATTGAACAATGAGCGTTTAAGTAGTTACGAAGAACAAAAATAATTCACGTCATCAAAAAGCGATAAAACTGTGGGGGAAGTGTTGAGATATTGCTTAGGGGTGGAGTTAGGTTAGGGTTGGCTGACAGGCGATGGGTTTCATAAATTCACGGGGTTTCAATTACGATTTCAAACTCTAAAAACTTCATTCTGAACATTTCAGCGACACGACGCGAATGTGGGCGCCATGAAGGGAAACTAGCTTTTATTTGAGTAATACTTCACACTGTTCTGGGGGAAATGAAACATTTTTAAAGTGAAAATAATTTTGAAATTTCATGAATTGTGTAACTGCGTTGTTGACCATCAAATCTTTATAATGGTTTAGTTATGTGTCACTGCAATTTACTTTCAGTCTTAATGAAATTTTCGTAACATTTCATAACATATTTTCATTTTATGCACACGCTTCCTTTTATTTATCCCTAATTTTTATTCACGTTTTTTCCCATGTTACTTGCCATTTGGTGGCTAATTCTGTCCCGATATCCTCTTTCTTGTTAACTTCCTCATATTTATTCCCCTTGACCTGCTCTCATTATTCCTCTTCAGCTCCGTCTTCAGGACGTCTAACTTCATTTCTCTTTCCTTATTGCTGAATGACTTAATTTTCATTTTGACGAAAATAAAAGTTTGTAATTTCTTGTGAACTATCTGAGTTTACTTAAAGATATTTTCATGTCAGTAATCAATAGTTTCTTACCTAGAAATTACTGAAAATGCTAATCGAACTAATAAAAACTTCAAGAAAGCCATACTAGTAATAAAGAAATCACAATTATTTGTAAATTATTATGAAAACTATTACGTAGTAAAACATGTAATAAAATGCATTTTTGCAATAACTTTACTCTAACAGTCTACTATAGCTATACATTCAACGCGAGATGTATATTCCGAAACTATTAGAGGTAACGTAATACTAAGCCTGACATAAATGCAAGAATAGAAAACAGATGGCACTGGCGATACTCCCACCTCAAGGCTATTTCAAATAACCCTAAACGCCCGAGGAAACTTGGAATACTCTGATAAGTTGCGAGAAGACCTAGCTCCTAACCTACTATATAATAAAGTAATTGTTATTTTGAAATTGGATTTTCCAACAATAATTAATAATTTTATAAATAAATAAATATTGTTTTATTCTAAATTTTATAATTATTTTTACTGTTAACTTTAGTAACATTAAATGTTAATTTACTGTCATTACTTCATATTATAGTTATTAATTAATTAATATCATGATTCTATATTACAAATAATTATAAATATTTGGAACAAATAATTATTGTTATATTTTTGTTTTTTTAATTAATTTTTTTTTTAAATTATTAGGCCTACAACTTATTTTACCATAGTATAAACTTTTAAAATTCCATGTATCAAACTTATGTGGAATGGGCACAATAATAAATAAAAATTTAAAATAATCTTAAATTAAAGAGAATAACATTGATTTATATAAGTAACGTTTGAAAATTAATATATTCTTAAAACTATATAAAATTAATTTCAAATTCATAAAGCTCAAGACAGTAGCAGATCAATGAAAAATTGTCTATATTTCCTGGTAATGTTTTTTGGAAATTTTACTGGTAATATTTTGGTATTTTCAACGTATTTTCTGGGGGTATTTACTATCACAAAATTAGAATTTATACACAAAAGAAACTGTTAAACATGCATGTGTACACTGAAAGCTCAAAGTGTCAAAACAAGGCGCTGGCGTTGACAACTTTGAAGTGGTAACCATGGAACCTTGAACCAGAAAAAACGTAAATAAAAGACAAAATACATAAAATATTAATAATATTCGCTTAGAAAATTAGGCCTAACAAACAATTTAATTTTAAATAAATATTACAATTAAATATATCGTACAATTTTATATTTAAATATAACATTGTACAGGAAGTTGGTGCAGATAGAACCCTCCCCCATGCTCATCTGAACCAAACCTATGCTTAAACCAAGCAACCTGTTTTCTTTCCTTAAAACACGCCATCGGCACCCAACCCGCTTCTGGCACTGAAATTCGCTTTTTAACGACACCCTTCACCGGCCTGGCAGCGTCTTTTCATTGTTAACATCCTGTACTCACCTCTCCCCAAATACCTTATCAGAATTCCTGACTTAGAAAACGTCTAATACGACACCCATAGATCCGACACAGTGGCACATCCCGAGAGAAGTACAAAGTTTTAAGTGTTTATTTCAATTTCAAGTAAGTAGCAGAAGAACAAAATCACGCCATTCCTACCATAGCCTCAGTAAGAATTTATTTGTAAGGTAGTACCCCTCCTTAACCCTTACTGTAATTATAACTTAGCCCTCAATGGTCCTGCATGATCTATCGCCTGGGTTTTCCTGTCAGGGTTTCTTTCTTAACCGGTTTTTTCACCCCTCTCTTAGTGCTACACTAACCGTGCTGTTTCATTTCACTTTCTGATTTTCCATGGAAAGAGCTTTTCAGCTTGTTACATATTGGGCAATGTATTCCGATTCTTTCATGCACGGTAGGAATACTAACCAAGTGCGCATGTGAGACGAAGGCCACTCTTTAAAGGATGGTGGCACGAGATCTGGGTGGGTACCTAACGGGCTAAAAATAATAAATAGCCAGGCAAGTGTGTTCCATTACTTTGCGCTAGAGAAGCAACATATGCCCTATTATTGCTGTAAAAACTGCTAATCAGAATTGCTTGTTATTCATTTGCTCAGTTTAAGTAGTAACAAACATGACAACATGCAAGTAAATATAAATCCAATTATCGAATCTCCCACTGCTGAGGAAAGTGAGTAACTGGAGTGACTTTCAATCAAATTATCTTCCCCCTATTCATAAACTCAATTACCAGAAGGGCCGGGACCGTCACAGTTAGTAGTCTGGCCTGTTTGTTCCTTGACTCTGTGTATTGTGATATCATCTCATGAAAGGACTAAATAAAGTTAAAACCACTCGATTCATATTCTAGCATTGAGGTTTGAACGTGACATGAAGTAATAAACGAGGCCAAAACAAAAACAACACGAAGAAAAAGCAAATGCGTAATGCATTATTGCAAAATTTAATGTGTTGTTTTTGTTTTAACTTGTCACACTTAGAAGTCTAACGTTGTTTTAATTTTAGTAGTTTAACGTAGTTGTAATTTCCATGAAGTCATTTTAATTTAATTTAAATCAGTAATAGAATCTAAGCGTAACTCACAAGGCCAAATTATTACTTTCTATTGAGATATGATTATTTATCTTAGAACGTCGTACAATGCGTCTACGTAATCAAATAACTACAAACTGTAAACAAATTATACATAAAAACGATTCAAATGAAATACAAAAGCTTTCATTATACAAAGGAAGAAGACGTAACGTTCTTGTTCTTCGAGTTGGCTAAAAAAAATACGAATGACGCGCGTTAGGTGTTCAGTTCTGGAAAGCTAACTAATGGAAAAATAATTTGGTTTCGGAAACGTGAATGGCAATCACCAGCAGGAAGTCATGAGGGCTAAACGAGCAATGGAGACAAGAGCGACGATCTGTTGTTTCCGTTCACTAATAATTTATTCATACAACAGGAAATTATAGATGTTCACGGCTGATTCATTCATTATGTTTTACTTATTTATTAAATATGGAACGGAAATGAAATATTGACTATCTGTAACAGCTAATATAAAGTATTTTCATAAAAAGTGTTACATTTAGTAAGTGGAGGGTTGAAAGCGATATGAGTTGGTATTACCCACCAACTAGTCTCTAAATATTGACATGCCGATAAGGTGTATCAGCATTCTATGGCACCTATAGACATCGATCCTTCTCCCATACCGGTAAGGTGTATCAGCATTCTACGGCAACTATAGATACCGATCCTTCTCCCATACCAGTAACGTGAATCAGCTTTCTATGGCACCTATACATACCTATCATTCTCCCATACCAGTAAGGGTTATCGTCATTCTATCGCTCCTTCCTACATACCGGTGAGGTCTATCCGCATTCTATGGCACCTATAGACACCGATCCTTCTCCCATACCGGTGAGGTCTATCAGCAATCTATGGCACCTATAGACACCGATCCTTCTCCCATACCGGTAAGGTCTATCAGCATTCTATGGCACCTATAGACACCGATCCTTCTCCCATACCGGTAAGGTGTATCAACATTCTATGGCACCTATAGACACCGATCCTTTCCCCATACCGGTAAGGTGAATCAGCTTTCTATGGCACCTATACATACCGATCCTTCTCCCATACCAGTAAGGGTTATCGGCATTCTATCGCTCCTTCCTACATACCGGTGAGGTCTATCATCATTCTATTTCACCTATAGGTACCGATCTTTCCCCCATACCGGTAAGGTGTATCAGCTTTCTATTTAAACTACAGGCATCGATCCATCAGCCATACCGGTAAGGTCTATCAGCATTCTATGGCACCTATAGGTACCGATCCTTCCCCCATACCGGTAAGGTGTATCAGCTTTCTATAGCACCTATAGGCACCGATTCTTCCCCCATACCAGTAAGGGTTATCGGCATTCTATCGCTCCTTCCTACATACCGGTGAGATCTATCAGCATTCTACGGCACCTATAGACACCGATAATTCTCCCTTACCGGTAAGGTGTATCAGCTTTCTATGGAAACTATAGGCATCGATCCATCAGCTATACCGGTAAGATAACTTTACGATCTCAATCAGGAGACTTTGCAATTATAATTAGTATCTACGAGAATACAAGTCAGTAAATGCGACGATATCATTCAATTAATTTGTGATAGCTTCCGGTAGGTGTGGTTATATAAGTGAGTACGCTTGGTAATACCAGCTATTAATTCTGAGATCAGTCAGTAAATGCGACGATATCATTCAATTAATTTGTGATAGCTTCCGGTAGGTGTGGTTATATAAGTGAGTACGCTTTGTAATACCAGCTATTAATTCTGAGATCAGTCAGTAAATGCGACGATATCATTCAATTAATATGTGATAGCTTCCGGTAGGTGTGGTTATATAAGTGAGTACGCTTGGTAATACCAGCTATTAATTCTGAGATCAGTCAGTAAATGCGACGATATCATTCAATTAATTTGCGATAGCTTCCGGTAGGTGTGGTTATATAAGTGAGTACGCTTGGTAATACCAGCTATTAATTCTGAGATCAGTCAGTAAATGTTGCTTTACCAATCAGAGCACAGGGCACAGAGCACAGGCCTAATCTACGCTTAACCCGATACTTAACCCAGGTAGTCGTGGCCAGTAGTGTTTCTGAACTTAGCTACTGCTTCACCTCTATTCAAACTTCGGGTTATGGGAGTCAATCAGATTAGCCCAATTTTTCCTAATGCTGGCTTGCCTGTTGCGTGTTTTCGTCCAGTTCTTTACCGCTTGTTTGTTTGTGGTTTTGCAGAAGAGTAGGACTGAGTTCAAGGTGGTTGTTGGAGAACAGTGCCGTTTTTAACGAGAACATCGGCCTTTTCGTTCCCTTCCACGCCAACGTGGCTTGGGATCCACTGCACGTGTAAAGACCAGCCACCTTCTATTAATTTGGAGAGTCTTAATAGGCATGTAGTTTATTTTCTTGTAAAGAGTGTACTTACTGTTTGAGAGTTCAATTATTGCAGCTTGGAGGTCTATTGAAAATACAGCTTTTTGGTTCTGTTCCAAGACTTCTAACATTTTTGCTGCCTTGTGTATTGCAGCGATCTCCCCATCATATTTTCTGATAGGTGTCCCCACTGCTATGAAGCCTTGGAAAGCCCTGAAGATATATTCAGCTCCGGTATTTTCTGTTCCCGGCATCGATGAACCATCACTGTATATGCGGAGCCACTCTGGTTCTGGATATCTGACATTGATCGTCCCTAGTGCAGCTATCCTCAATTCGATGTCCGATGACAGATGTTTTGGAAGAAAGTGGTTTTCCGGGCGTAAATCTGAGGTTGGCGAGAAGCGGGCTGTTTCTCCTACTGAGGGAATATTTCAGCATCTCCTAGCAAGATGTTGTATTTTGCTTCGGTCTGATTTGGGATTTTAGACGGGGGGTTGCTTGCTTATAGTTCTAACATTTTTGGGGCTGTATTCGTTTTTACCTTTCCCAAAACATTATGGCTGATTTCTCCCAACGACATTGTATTGGTTCAACGTTTACCTGAACCTCCATTGCTACGTTTAGTGTCGATTTCGGAGCTCATGTGATTACCCTTAGAGCAACGTTTTGGGCGATAAGTTATAGCTTAGTGGAGTTACAAGCACTTGTTGTTATGGTAGCTTCACTACCATACTCGAGGATGGGCCTTATGTATGTCTTATATGCGGTTGTTAAGACGTCCTGCGTAGCTCCCCAGGTGGTATCTGTCAGACGTTTAAGCAGACGGCATATCGTGATGGCTATATCGGCCGAGCTGCCAATATGTGCTCTCCATGACATTTTTTTATCGGTGGATACACCTAGGTATTTTATTATACCCTGCTTCTCCAGGTCTACTCCCTTAGAGCTTGATGTCAGTTGGCCTTGTTGATAGGCTAAGATGGTGGTATACCGCCTTGGCTATGTTTAATGTTAAGCCATTTTTGTCAGCCCTTGTTCCAAAGTTTTTTAGGGCCTGGTTTAAAATAGATTCAGGAGCTTTTATGTTGCTACTTGAAGCCCATATGATCAGGTGATCCGCGTATAGTAGCGCTTCCACCCCTGGTGACGCTCTGATGATATCTAGGATGTCATTGATCATTAGGTTGAATAATTGGCAGCTGATTACTGTTCCTTGTGGCAGGTCTTGCCTTTGAAATCGGAACTTGGAGCGATAATTATTAAACTTCACCCTTTGGTGACGTTCACAAAGGAATGGCTTGATCCAGTGGAAGAACTTTCCCGGTAATCCGGCTTGGCTCATCTTGTGCAGCAGCATCCCTCGCCACACAGTATCATATGCTGCGTTTAGGTCCACTAGTACTGTGACTGTGGATATTTTTCCTGTGGAATGCGTCTTCAACATGTTGGGTTAAATCTACTACATAGTCCATAGTATTTCTATGCTTGTCTATCATCAAGGCACTTTAGGTGGATGATTGCTAGCAGAAGTCTATTGAGGAAAATCATTTTTGCTACTTTGCAGAGAGAGCTCATGAGAGTGATAGGTCGATAGATGTCATTACTGCGTGGGTCCTTTCCTTTTTTTAGGGTTGACATAGCTTCACCTTTCCTCCATTGGCTGGGAACTCCAGCATTCCAGGTTATGTTTAGAAGCTTGAGGACCACTTCCTTAGCTCTGTCACCAAGATTCACAATCATTTCAGGGAACAACCGGTCTATACTGGAAGACTTTTTTTTTCCTTGCATAAAGAGAGGGAAAGGTTCAGATCAGAAACATCAAAAACTTTCATGCTTTTACGGTCCACTGTTTCGTCCTGGCACTGGGAAAGGGGAGCCCTAAGTGTAGTCACAACATGTATGGGTAGTGGTATCGCTATCGGTCAGTAAGTGTAGCAAAGGCAAGCATAAGTGTACCATTATCATTCAATAAGTCTTGTTAGTGTATGAAATGTTATCAGTGAGTACGTTCAGTTATATCAAATAGAAAGGTTTTGGCAGTAGCAGGCTCTAAGTGCAATCAGTACATGTATTGGTAGTGGTATCGCTACCAGTCAGTAAGTGTAACTAAGGCAAGCGTAAATATGGCATTATCATTCAATAAGCTTTGCTATTGTATGAAGTGTTATCAGTGAGTACGTTTCATTTTATCAATCAGAAAGTTTGGCAGTAGCAGACTCTAAGTGCAGTCAGTACATGTATTGGTAGTGGTATCGCTACCAGTCAGTAAGTGTAACTAAGGCAAACGTAAATGTGGCGTTATCATTCAATAAGTCTTGCTATTGTATGAAGTGTTATCAGTGAGTACGTTTCATTTTATCAATCAGAAAGTTTGGCAGTAGCAGACTCTAAGTGCAGTCAGTACATGTATTAGTAGTGGTATCGCTACCAGTCAGTAAGTGTAACTAAGGCAAACGTAAATGTGGCGTTATCATTCAATAAGTCTTGCTAGTGTATGAAATGTTATCAGTGAGTACGTTCAGTTATATCAATTAGAAATGTTTTGGCAGTAGCAGGCTCTAAGTGCAGTCAGTACATGTATTGGTAGTGATATCGCTACCAGTCAGTAAGTGTAACTAAGGCAAGCGTAAATGTGGCATTATCATTCAATAAGTCTTGCTATTGTATGAAGTGTTATCAGTGAGTACGTTTCATTTTATCAATCAGAAAGTTTGGCAGTAGCAGACTCTAAGTGCAGCCAGTACATGTATTAGTAGTGGTATCGCTACCAGTCAGTAAGTGTAACTAAGGCAAACGTAAATGTGGCGTTATCATTCAATAAGTCTTGCTAGTGTATGAAATGTTATCAGTGAGTACGTTCAGTTATATCAAATAGAAAGGTTTTGGCAGTAGCAGGCTCTAAGTGCAATCAGTACATGTATTGGTAGTGGTATCGCTACAAGTCAGTAAGTGTAACTAAGGCAAACGTAAATGTGGCGTTATCATTCAATAAGTCTTGCTAGTGTATGAAATGTTATCAGTGAGTACGTTCAGTTATATCAATTAGAAATGTTTTGGCAGTAGCAGACTCTAAGTGCAGTCAGTACATGTATTGGTAGTGGTATCGCTACAAGTCAGTAAGTGTAACTAAGGCAAGCGTAAATGTGGCATTATCATTCAATAAGCCTTGCTATTGTATGAAGTGTTATCAGTGAGTACGTTTCATTTTATCAATCAGAAAGTTTGGCAGTAGCAGACTCTAAGTGCAGTCAGTACATGTATTGGTAGTGGTCAGTAAGTGTAACTAAGGCAAACGTAAATGTGGCATTATCATTAAATAGGTCTTGTCAGTGTATGAAATGTTATCAGTGAGTACGTTTAGTTATACCAAATAGAAAGGTTTTGGCAGTAGCAGGCTCTAAGTGCAATCAGTAAATGTAGTGTTATCACTGTCAGCCAGTAATTGTAGCTATGGCAAACAGTAAGTGTGGCATTATCAGTCAATACGTCTCATATGTACATGTAGTAAGTCAATAAATGAAGCTACACCAAATAGAAAGTGTGGTAGTACCAGGTGTAGACAGTAATTTTAAGTGTCTCAGTAAGTGTGGAGTCAGTCAGTGAGTGTAGCTATATCAATCACAATGTGGGACAATACCAGTTAATAAGTGTAACGATTTCAGTCATTAAGTGCAACAATCAACAATATGAGTCAGTGTATGTTTACAAGGGTTATATTTTGAGAACATTTTCGCTACACAGGGGAATGGACGCATGACTCGTTAATATTGTCAGTACAGGCTGACTATTGGATCGTGACTGGCTTTCTCACTATCTTTGCCTTCCTTCTTCTTTCTCTGTACTCCCCTCTCACTCTATTTTCAGTTATCGGAAGAGAATAGAAAAAGTAATGTAAACTATGTCATTGGGTAAATTTTTGGAGGCGCATAGTTAAACAATTAACTTTAAATATCTACAACAAATCCCTGTAGATGGATATCAACAATACAAATAATACTGTAGCTCTTTTTCAAGTTGGTACTTAATGACACGACTTTTATTGTTAATTACGAAAAAAAGTATTTTATTTTCTATCTCGGTATCGTGAAAAGCTAATCAGGGAAAGATGTACAAAATTTGGTTTTGTCAGTTTAAGTTACCACAGTTATTTCCCTTTCAGCACAATCCACATAAATATTGTAAGCCCTACGTGCTGAATCAACAATTAGCAAAAGGTATATTAAATGAGGAGATAAAATTAAGTAAAAACAAAGAATTGCGTTGTTTAAAAGTATTTATAAATGAAATCTGCTAGTATTTAAAATCAAGACACCGTTATTTGACTTTATATAAGTCAAGGAATTCACAAATTTATATAGATTCAGCCCCACGGCGACTTACATTTCGATGAGCTTTGTGTTAGCATGCTTGGCAAGTCATCGCTTCTGAAGCGCTCTTGAGCAAGGTTCGAGTGGCTTGGCGTCGTGTGAAGAGCACCCTGCAAGCATGGGACGTCATTTCAAACGTATACGGAATTCAATGCGGAGACGAGGCATACATGCTAAGTTTTAAACCCGATAATGCGACCTTAGTAATACGCAATATATAAACAAGGAAATATAAAAAAAATAATTAGAATTTGTATTTATTATTTAATTTAATGGCGTATATACATCATAACTACGATAAAAAAGTTACAGTAAATTAAGGCGCCTATATATTACACTATCACTATTATTACCTACAAAAAAAGTAACAATTTTGTAATTTTAAGACGCCTATATATTATACTATCACTATTATTACCTAGGAAAGAACCGTAACATTATTGCAAATTTAATGCTGTCACTTTTATCACCTACGAAGGATAGGAGAATAAATAGGGACTTTAAAAGTAGGGAAATATATCTCATGATTGAATAATATTGGGGAACATAGCATTACGCATCGCGTATTCAAAGTAGACCTATTTTCTATTGAGGTAATAAGAGAGTATGAAAGATGCTTTGCAAAACTAGTCTTTTTTTCTTTGTAGATGAATAGTACAAAAGGAGCGTAATCGAGTGATATCTAATAGTTATTTGGACACACAAGATTACATTAGTGACAAAAGGTCTGCTGTCGAAGGCATGGACACGAACAGAGACCTTGTACTTTACACCGTTGATTCAGTGAAAGCGGTAAGGATATAAAAAAAAGAAATACTTGAATCTCTTTATGTAAACCTAGTCACTATAAAAGAAACATAAAGAGGGATCCAGTCCCTACCCTTGAACCCTTTCTATTCCACATTTACTTCAACGAATGTTCAAGTACTGAAAATACGAAAATCATCAAATAAATGAGTCCCAAACGTACTGAAAAATGCAAACATAAACATGTGAAACACCTACTACTACTACTACTACTACTACACCCACCCACCAACCTACACACACACACACACACACACACACACCACGCACCCACCCACCTACACACACACACACACACACACACACACACACACACACACACACACGCACACACACACACACACCTACACACACACACACACACACACACACACACACATACACACACACACACACACACACACACACACACACCTACGCACACACACACACACACACACACACACACACACACACACACACACACACACACACACACACACACACACATACACGCTCACTCACGAGCAGGCAAGGAAGTCATTAGGCAACGTTCCCTGTAATTGCTTTTGCCGTGATAGTTTATTTCGTATTCCACCCCCTCTAAGGGCCAATACGTCTGTTATTGCAGGGGGCTGGGCCTATTAGCATAGCCTAAAAGCGTGACGGCCGCACAATTTCCTTGGGAAAACGGAAACGGTAAAGTTAAATGAAATGATTGCGTATTCAGAGCTTTAACTTCCGGGACGTTCGTCTTGTATTCACACTTCTGTGCTCTCGATCTGGTGTTTAAAGTGGAACACCTGAAGAATGTAATTAAAGCATGTTAAAATTAAGCCGATAAATGTCTGAGCCAGCTGGTTATGTGCCGTTAGAAATGTGTTTTGTTCTTTAATGAATGGGAATAGTCTTTAAAGTATTCTTTCTTCTCAAAAACTGAAAATAAAAATAACAAAGCTAATTCCTCGAAACTGAAACAACCTACATACACACGCACACAAAATGATTTACTGGCACAGATACGTCGATGATATAATAACACTATACAGAGGCAACTCCCGTCAATGCGAAAAACTTTTCACCTACACTAATAAAATACACCCAAAACTCCACTTCACTTCAGAAATTGAAACCAACCGATCCCTAAACCTCCTCGACCTAACCATAACAAAAAGCCACACACAAAAACACAGTTTCAACATTTACAGGAAACCCATAACGACAGACACACTTATCCACAACACCACAAACCACCCTATCCAACACAAACATGCTGCCTTCAGATCCATGCTCCATAGACTTAAAGAAGTTCAATGACCACAAAAAACATAAACAAAGAACTAGACACAATTAAATATTTAGCATACACAAATGGATACAACACCACAATAATAGACAAACTATGGTACAAAATACAAAAAAATACTAAAGTTAACACTGCAGACAGGGTAAACAGATACATCACATTACCAATCATAAACAAAACAACAAACAAAATAGCCCGCAAATTTCAAAAAATAGGATACAAAATAGCATACAAAACTAATAACAAGTTGCAGTACAAAATACAACACAACACCAACAACAAGGATAAACTACAAGCACCAGGCGTATACAAACTGAACTGCGACGAATGTAACAAATTCTACATTGGACAAACAGGTTGCAGCTTTAAACAAAGAGTGGAAGAACACAAACAGAGCACCAACTCAACATTTTACAACCACATAAAAGATACAGGACACAAATACACAGACATTTAACATAACCTAAAAATCGTACACATCAACAAAAAAGGACCACATCTGAACACACTAAAACAATATGAAATTTACAGACACACAAAAACACAAAGTACAAACATATTAAATGAACAAACACAATACAAATCACACATACTCTTCGATACTATCGAAAACCTACCTTTAAAACCGTCACCGCTTGACCCAACATCTCCAAGCAGAAGACACTGAAGAAGATCGGCACATAGCGATCGATAACGTTGTGTCTCAGTAAGTTTTAACAAATTTACTAAATTAAAAGTTCGGATAGTCATGAACTATTGTTTAAGTGATTAATTAGTAGATGTAACGTCCAAAAGAAAAAATTTTAATAATAAATGCAAGGGCTTCAATCGTAAGTTTACTTCGCAGAAATATTCAACTACTAATTACAAAAATTGTTAATTAAAAACACGTGGAAGACAAAAGAAGAAATTTATGTGTCAGGTCAACCAGGAGACACTTCATTGAGGTTCAAATTTAAAAAATCCCAATTCCATGTGAAAAAATGGAGGAAATTATTGTTAAATTAGACATATATTCTATAGAGGTTCAATACGCTTAAACTATAGAAATGATATAAATACTTAATTGTTTTCAGAATACCTTCCTTTCTTATTACAAACATTTCCATTTTTCACTCCTCAAGAAACTTCTACAACCATTTTTGTCTACACATTGTTTGAACTAACAATAACAATGAATCAATTCCTGGTAAGACGTTGTATATTTATACAACTGTCATAGCACTATGGATTTACGAAGAAAGACGTTCGTTAGTGCTTGAATGGGAGACAGAAGCGACACCAATCGTTTTTACAACACAACGCAGAAATCAATTTACAAGAACAGAGTGCTTTAGAGCAATTTATTTTACTCTATTTTTCAAGAGATACTCTGCCCAGCAAAGAATTTCTCTTGTACTTTTCTAATTCTTCCATATGTCATACTCCCGAATTTTTCTCTTTAACAAAAAAAAAATACTATTGGTGTGATATATCCTCCTTTTACACCTTAGTCTATTATATATATATATATATATATATATATATATATATATATATATATATATATGTATATATATATATATATATATATATATATATATATATGTATATATATATATTTATATATATTTATATATATATATATATATAATCTATCTATCTCTGAATTTCAAATTAGAACTGATATATTTTAACAGGAAGTATAGAACACTATGAAGTACCGAAATAGTGCTGCACTCTACAGCATTAAAGAGAGAATCATTTACGACAATTAAATTTGAAACTTGATGATTTGGAAAAGGTGTTGCGGTGTACATGCCCATTCATGCTGAGTGCATTTCCCCTACAATTTAGCAACTAGAACTAGTTTCAAATACTTTTAATATGGTTTGAAAGCTCACCCTTTGTGGTCATAAAAATTGTATTTTTGTTTCTTACTATTGCACTGCAAGTGTGTCGCTACAGGGGTTGGGGCCGTGACCCTTACAGAAGAATTTATTATTTAGCCTTTTTAGTCGTATTATGTAAACCTAACTACACCACTTATTCAAATCACTGCAAGTGATTACTTCAATCAATGTAGTTTTAGTACAAAATTAATGTTCGATATTTGTGACCATAAGTCACAATACAAAACGTAAGATAACTTCATAAGAATCAATCAAATAATAACTAATAATAATTAATCTATTTTACCATTTTAAATTCTTAGTATCGGGTAGAATGCTCTTCATATTAGTCTGAGTGTTGGTCTAAGCGACCATGCCTATTCCATTCAGGGATCTACCCAAGACAATATTCCACTCATTTTTTAGTTCTACCCCTCTTTCTTCCTAATTCCATCTACCCCTCACTACTAATTACAAGAGTGTGTAACGATTAGATTCCAATAGAGAGTAGATTCAATTTACATAGATTCAATTCACATGAGATTCGAAAACGACATGTCATCCTCAAGTAGATGATTTTATATCCCTCATATATTCAACAACCTTTATTTTGCTTAATGTGTAATATATGGAACTAAAAGAAATTAAATAGTATCATATATCGACATTTTGTATCTAATTTTGTGTTTAAATTCTAACAAATGGCTTCTAATGAATTAACTTAATCAATAAATGCCCGAACTTTGACAAAAGGTACAGCCCGCTTCAAGGATTTGTTTTCATCAACCGTTCCATCTGTCGTGAGGGGAGAATCGCTTTCTTATTATATATATTAATGTATATAATGTGATGTTGGGTTGTGTCGTAAAGGTCTTTAGAGTTTTAGGTAAAATTTTAATGCTATATTTATTGATTGTTTTATTCATTTTTCGCGACATCATCATACTCGGAATTGTGAGAATGCAGATTTTTAACAGTCAGCTGTGTACCAGCATCCGCCTCATTGCAACAATTGGGTACATTATCTGTACCCAATTACATTGTTTATTAACATAAACAAACATATCCACTTTGACCCATTCAGATTATTATACAATCTGAATTGAATATTCGAAGCACTTTTGTGTGATCATGGGATCAGATGTGCCAAATAGTAAGTAGAGTGTTTAATGATGCCACCACCTACCCGAGCTGCGACTGCTTCATTTGATGTGGATAAACAGAGTTACACCACCTGTGATCTCCAGTTATATATCCAATCAAAGTATTTTCAAATTGACTCTTGATCATAAGTGAGTAGATCAGCCGATACTTTGGCACAACTACCCCTAACTCGGCCTCTACGTAACCTAGGACTATAGGGGTAGTTTTGGATGATGCACCAGGTCATCGCGACCTTGATCGTAGACTCTGTGGGTGGTTTTGACCACGTTTAGAGGGGTAGGGGTAGTTTTTAGAAAAAAAATAAATTCCAACCCACTGACCTAAGCTGGATAAATTGCATCCAACCTAACCTAACCTACGTATGGGGAGTGACCTCAGCTGCGTTCAGGACCATCTCCGGGGGTAGCTCCTGGGGTAGATTCGGGGTAGGGGGTAGTTTTTGAAAAAATTTTGGAAAAACGTTTCTTGACCGATAGGGTGACTTTAGAGTCCATTACGGACTGCTGATGGGGTGGTTTCACCTAGGGGTAGTTTTTAAATAAAATATGAAAATTCCAAAAATCGACCGGTTGGATCAAATGACCGTACGGGATATGTTTAGAGCCCATTATGGAAGGCTATGTGGGTGGGATCACCTGTTTCAGATTGCCAAAAACGATCGGTGACCTAGGTAAAATCCACCCGGGAACCAGGCATTAGTTAAAGCCGCCTAGGAGCGGGTAGAGCCAATATGGAGCACGGTCTAGGTTAAAGCCAATCCGAGGCCCTAGGAACCTGGCCTTAGGTAAAGTCACCCTGGAGTAGTGCTCGAGGTAAAGCCGGCCAGGCCTTAGGTATAGCCATCCCGAGGCTGGCCCATAAGTAAAGCCATCCAGGTGTCAGACCTTCGGTAAAGTCACCCCGGAGTCGTGCTTGAGGTAAAGCCACCCTGCAGCCGGGCCTTAGGTAAGGCCAACATTGAGCAAGGCTTCAGGTAAAGACATCCCGAAGCCAGCCTTTAGGTAAAGTAACCCTGGAATAGCCGCCGGCGTGGGGGTAACTTGTGGAAAGATTTAATGGTTATCTGATGACGTATCGGCGCTTGAGCGAGTCTAGGCAAGTAGTAGGCATACCCTAACTAGAGTGTTCTACCCTAAATAAATTGGCTGATGCAGGGCAAGGGGTTATGATTGTCTATGCTACAAAAAATTAAACAAAGCAACAAAGCCCTATCGTTTCAGGGAATACCTTTGGCCTACATAGCTGGCAACCGTGTGCTAGACACGTACAGATTTGCAGAGATAATGCATTATCTTAAAACTGCAATGGCAGCCGGTGACCAGGCATAAGAACCCACACAGCTGTGTCGTTGTCAATCAAGGTGACTGTTTTTGTTTTGATTACTGTATCGATCTACTATGTACTGCCGGCACACCAAGGCATACATATATAATAACAAATCAGCTATGTATACACCCTACAGCCAGGATTGTGTTTAGATATAATCGTATTAGGTATACATAAATGTAGGTTGTTATAGTTTAAGTAAACAGATAGCTTTTATGGATATATTCTATAAATGTAAATATGTTTAGATATAAAGGTCTATCACATAACATGAATAAATATATGCTATAAAACGAACCTAACCATCTATTCAACAGAGTGTTTTAGCAATATAAGAGCAGTATAAACATATAATATTGGATAAGGCCAACGATATAAGGATCCGTTATGGAAAAGGGCAGGTATATGAAATAATATATACAATAAAGGTATTCAGCATGACGATTTATTAGACTAACATATAAAAATAATTTTACAGTGCATAGATATAAATTGTTCTCAATATTACATATATAATTTAAATGTGTCGATGATCCGAGATCTGCAATGTGGGCAGCGAGTACATCTTGAGAGACAGGTTAAGCAAAAGACATGTCCGCATGGCGAGGGTTCTCACAACATATATTGCATAAGCTAATCTCCGCTGGTCGTGGCTGAAGGCAAAAAAAAGTTAATTAGTAACAACTGTATATGCATATACAAATCCTGTAAGAAACAATATGATTAGTAAATAAGTCCAGATAGCCTGAAAGAAAAGTCAATCGAAATAATATGAAAATCTACCTACATTATTGGTACGCTGGACAGTGTAGTCTCCAGCCACCACAATATCCTGTAGGAACCGTCTCATCATGCCCCAAACGTTATACGCAAAGGTCCGGCTTGTCTTGTAGTAAGGTTTTGAGGCAGCCGTTCGCAGATCCCTAATCACCAGCTGGAGCTCCATTAAAGTGTAATCCAGCGTCTGTATGCATGTGCGGGGTGAAGGCGGGTTCCTCGTTGGATGAGAAACCATTAGGAAATTGTGCAGCCGAAACGAAAACGAATCATCCCAACTATAGCAGGGTCTATGATCCTCGTCATCGCTGTCCGTATCAATGCCAGGCGGTCGGGAAGGTAAATCTCCTGGAGACGAGCCCATAGGTAGTAGTAGAGGCGAATAGGATGACGAATAGGTTAGTGAAGAATCTGAAAGCGCAGTGTACGCCTATAAAAATGAAAAAGAATCTATTGAAAAGATAATTTGAAAAAGAATTGACATTAACACATAATACACGTCCACCTCGGCTATAGAGTACGTGTAACCGGCTCTTGTGATGTCGAAACTCTCTGCCTGACGGAGCACAAAGTAACTCAAACGCTCTCGGCAAATATTATTAGACAGACCGGTGTAGTGAAATTAAATAAAGTTGAAAATTGTCCTCTCACTCTAAACACAGACTATGCAAAAACACTATATCTCCAGCTGTATATAATGTATTATACATAGCTGTGGAAGAGTCCATTTGAGAGGTGAGTGGACGAGTCCAAGCGAGTTGGACTGATCCATAATTACGTCACAACTACGACTGTTGATTACAGCACGGCGGGTGATACCGTATGTAGAGGTAAACACATCGTATCCTATGAGAAGTTTAAATACAAGTTAACACATAATATAAAATGCACGGTCTGACTAGGGTTTAACAAACAGTCTCCGATTGACTATGGTTTATCTCGTAGTATCCGAGAGGTAGGGCCTTAGGTAAAGTCGTGCTCGACGCCAGGTCTCAGGTAAAGCCACCCATGCCTTAGGTAAAGCTAGCTTGGAGTCAACCCATAACAATAGTTACTCTAAAGCGGCTATCGATGCTCGCCTTATCATAATAGTTACTTAAGGTGTAAATAAAACTCTGGATATACAGGTAAGACTTTATTAACGAATATTTAAACTATGATATTTTGAACAATTATTCCAGGTTCAGATATAGCCGGTAGCGTCTGTCTACGCATTTCCTACATATGGGGCACATCTGCACCTTTTCAGCACACTCGTTGCAATAAACGTGACCGCAGGGTATGATGACAGTGCATGGTGGTCTTCCCAAGCAGACAACGCAGTCCGCTATACGATAGCCGCCTCCTTCAATCTGCTCTCCTGAACTTCTCTGTTTCAACATACGTACTAAGTGAATAATTTATATTATTGTATACGAATAGCATAAATATAGGTATAGCTACAGATTGTAACACTTACGACCGTGTATGGAGGGTCTCGCTCGACCATTACTGCCTTCGCTTCAGCGACAGCCACTCGTCTTCGACCTTCTTCAAGTAGCTTGTCCAGATCGCTAATCATAATCCTCCATACGACAACTGCGTAGAAGCCATCCTCATACGCGTCTTTACGTAACGCCGCTTCTAGGTCCGATACAAGTCGTCTTAGTATATGTAGTGCATCAGTCGTTACGCTACGTGCTGCAGCTGCACGTGCATACTCCACAACAGTCTAGAAAAGGATTAAATAGAAATTAGAAAATCTTGTATAACCCTTTACTACTACTACTATCACCGTACAATAAAACTTACCGCATATTGAGGAGGATATCGTATCCTACGCCCTAAACAAAGTAAACAGTCAATACGGGCGTGCTCGACCCCTTGTATGTGCTTCAGTTCCTCCTCTAATACGCTATCGATTTCCGACCCTGATTATAGCGAGATTTATTGGTCCAGCCTATGAAATACAATATATTAGTAATGAAAAATAAAAAGATAACAGTAATAACGCATTAGGAATACAATAATCACCAGTGTTGGAGGGTTGGTAGACTCGGGTCCTTTGGCTGGAGTGTTTGTCCCCTGAAAGAAACATATCATTATTAGATATGAAAATGAGCCTCTGATAATAGTCTAAATTGTTTATAATTACCTGTGATGTGGTACCAGAGGTACTTGGTTCGGTTTCCATCGAATTGCGGCTATAGTACGGTGTCCTTGGGCTACGTCTGCTACCTAAATCATAATGGCCTGAATCGTCGTTGTTTGTTGGCTGGAAAACCAATGGAAAAATTGGAATAACGAAAAATAGAAACTATTTAGGAAAAAAAAGAACACACTATTTCATACTCACCTCTGACTGAATACTTCTATCGGTCATCGTTAATCTTAACACACTTAATTGCAAAAGCGTTGAAGACTGAGCAGGGGGGTCTACAAAATTACTTTTCAAAAAATCAACATTCGCCGGTACATAGCTATTCATTTTGTTTACTCATTCGTGGAATTTTGTAGCCATAAGTTGGTAATCATTGTGCATAAATATATTTTTTTGGTTATTCTGAATATTTATAGAAAACGATACATAGCTAATCATTGTGCATAATTAATACTTATATATAATCTAGCATCTGTCAAGCAGACTATTTATACAATACATAGCTATTCACTATGTTTACCTAACCATAAGACAGTAATACTTATATATAATCTAGCGTCTGGTAAGTTGAATATTTATACAATACATAGCTAATCATTATGTTTACCTAACCACTGTACATATTTAATACTTATTAATCTAGCGTCTGTTAAGCAGACTATTTATACAATACATAGCTAATCGTTATGTTTACCTAACACAGGGCAGTAATCATTGTGCATAATTAATACCTATATATAATCTAGCTTTTGTTAAGTTGAATAATTATACAATACATAGCTAATCAATATGTTTACCTAACCACTGTACATATTTAATACTTATTAATCTAGCATTTGTCAAGTTGAATATTTACAGTGCATAGCTATTGATTTTATTCGCTCATGCGAGGACGTTTGTAACCGTAAGGCAGTGTATTGTACCCGTCGTCTCCGTCCAATTTCCTCTTTGCGCCTGTTAACCTGAATATTTTACTTTCAGACATCGTGATGACGTCACGATCTTCTGTGCGGCGAATCCTATCACTGGTGGTTACGATAGGATCGCTACCTTCCAAAACCATCCGTTTCTTCGACTCAAAATTGACCGAGGCTGAAGTACTGAGATTCAGGGTCAAGCCTTTGACTTTGCACACGGTCACGTGTTTGTTTTTATTTGTAGACCAGACTTTGTAGGCGTAGACTTTAGGACCTCCAGAGACGAATTCGGTGATGTAGGAACCCTGGCCGTATTCCAATAGCTCGTCAGTCATCTGGCCTAAATAATCTCCAGTCACTACTCTTGGTAAACCCTCCCTATGAAGGTATACCACGCTGTTGGTATCCTTGTAGATAAGTTGTGGGCCTAGAGCGTCCATATACTCGTACAACTTTAGCCGGGCGTGGGCGGTGGTGTAGACGGCCAGCACAACGTTGACAGTGGGTAGTATCTCGCAAACGTCATCCGAAAACTGCCAATTCACAACCAACACGTCTTCATTTACTTCCTGAATGTGATTCACGACAATGGAAGGGCTCTGCAGCATTTTAAACAACTCCTGAGGCTCCCTGATAATCGCCGTTTTCGACTGATTCTCCCCAAATTCGACTGTCCGAATTTTCCCCAAAACGAGTTCAACATCAGTTTGGCCAACGAGCGGGATCCTTCGTTTTTGGCGATCTTTGATTGGTCCAAACGGACACCCTCGTTGATGAAATAATCCTCCACGTACTTTGCCTTGTCCTCTTCGGTCCTGCACCAGCCGGGGTAGCCTGACGCCTCTTGTTTCATCTTTAGAAATTTATTGATAAACTCTTTAAACAGGCCGTCGTTTCCTGAAGCCATCTCGTACTGCCACATTTCGTGCATTTCCACAATGACATAGCCCTTCTCTACCCCCTTGCGTATCTCGTCCATGGTCCATGTGCCTGTCAGAGCGCGCTCGTCCACCGTGTGGCCGCATTCGCCAGGATTCAGAGTTTCGCCGCATGTCCGACATAGTACAAACATCAGCTTATTATTCATCTTTAGTGGCAATACGGGGTGGTAGAGCGCTGTAGGCGGCAGAATTGTGCATTTGAGCAACCCTTCGGCGCTCATCCCCAGTTTCCTGCATTCGTCGTTGCCGATGGCCAACTTTGGGTGTCCAATCGGGTATTTTCCGTACTTGCATACCCACGGGTAGAGCGAACACACGTCGGCGTACTGGATTGTTTCGCCCTCTTTAGCGGCGCAGTAGGTCTTTATATTTCCCGTCCTGCCGCCGAAGAATGCGTCGCGGGGGTTGAGAGGCGCTGCGTTGAGGACGGGGTGGTTGTCGAGGTAATCTAAGGACTTGTCGTTTTTCTTCTACTGCCTGAATACACACTCCCACATCTCGACGACTTCGTAGCCGGCCCGTGAGATTTTAGCGTTCTTGGCTTTTGTCCTTTCGAAGCGTGCGTTGTGCGTGTCCGCCGGATCATCCTCCAGAGCAGCGTCACGTCCGTTGGGGAAGCACTTGGGGCAGCCGTGGAACCAGCATCCTTGGAATTCGTACACGGTGTTTGTCTCCATGCACAGTCCGTCGACCTTTAAGCCGTCGACCTTCATCTCGCGGACGTTACCCGCATGACTTATTCGCAGGTTGCCCTCTGTTTCGAGCCACGGCAACCATTGCAGAGCGATAAACGATTGTTTATCGGCCAGACGGTAGCCGGCTTTCGGAAGTATGGCTATGGTGTTTGGTTTTAGAAAGTTTCTTCTAAACGCAAGGTTACAGGCGCTAGCAATGGTCACAGCCTCTAGAAACGGATCAACATTACACTCTTGTAGGAAACAGGCCCTGAATTTCAGGCACGTCCGTGCCAGGATCTCCACGTCCGATAGGCAGTATTCAAATATCTCCTTTTGGAAGTCAAAGACGTACTCGTTGCGCACCTGCTCGTCGTACCATCGTGAGAACTCTTCGTGATTCTTGTCAAACATAGAATCGGGGTAATAGTACTCTTTGGCAGGCATGGGGCCAACATACGATTGGTTTGCCAGCGTGTTGAAGAGGTGTGGAAAATATCCCTTTTTCTTTTCCGGAGGCAGATCGAAGGCCTTAGGCAGTTTAGACAAAGCCATGGGCATGTAGTTTAGAGAGTCAATGAACTTTTTATTGCCAATCTCCATCAGGATGACCTTGATGCCTCGCATAATCAGGTCGGGTGTAAACTGAGTCTCTACTATCACGTACTTTAGGATAAACTGAAAGTCAAAGGCCTGGCCGTTGTGAACGATTACAATCACCTTTTTGTACGCCTTTTGCACTTCCATAAGGTACGCCATGAACCCGTTGACGGGATCCTCTCTGAACACTCGGGTTCTATCCGTGCACTGTAGGCAGGCGCCGCCGTTCATACACATCCAACAGTATTGCTGGGATACGCACAAGTTGACTCGATGCACACGAGCGTCGTTAATAACTTTGTCTTGTCGAGTTTCAAGATCAAAGAAGACGAAGAGATAGTTGGTTGATAGCGGGCGACGTGTATCAATTCTCATGTAGCACAGATGGCCTGCAGGCATGTAATCCTTACACACTTTACAATAGCTCTCGCCGCATACGTGAGGAGCCTTTCTTAGCTTCTTTAGAATGTATCTATTACAGTCTGGACACTTTCTTATAACACGGCATACGCTTTCGATGTGCGCCTTAAAACAAGCTCTATTTTGAAATTGTCAATTGCAATCGCCGCACAAAATGCCGTCGCCTTCAAAGTAGATATCACGACCTTTGCTGCCGTAATTGTAGACGGTGATTTTATAATCGGAGAGTAAATCTTGAAACTGTTGCAACTCTCGAATCCCAGCACCGCCATCTCCTATCTGCACCCCGGCGTCCGTCATTAGCTGGTTTGCTCTGTTGGTTTGACGATTGCACCTGTCCATACACACAACCTTGTACTCGGGGTCTCTTAACGCATGCGCTATAGCTACAACCAGAGCACGGGGTAAACAGAGGGTGTCCGTGTTTTTAATCGTAACAATCCCCTTCCTACGGTACGATTCTTCTTTGACGTTATTATACAGTCCGGGTCTTACACGCCCACGCCCTATAGGTACTTTGACCTTTGTACAGGTCACTCTGAAGGTGTCGTCGGCTTTAAAAGTATTTGCGTTGCTCTGGATTATGGAACCAAAGATGTTAAACAAGGCGTCCACAGTTATCGAAGAGACCGCTCTAAAAGCGATATATCCAGGGGCGTGGTTTCGGAGATTTAAGCTCTGCTTGGTGAAGCCCAATTGTATGTCTTCGGTAGCGTTGTTCTTCATAGTCTCTAAGACTTCCTCTAGTCCTCGTCTGACCCACATCAGCTCGTTTTCCGCCACGGGTACGGGGTTAAAGTTGAATGTCACTCTAGTACCGTGCAAACGGAATTTTCTTACATATGTCTGGTCGGTTGATACAATACGAACGGCCATTTTACAGATACAAGTAACTACAATAGATCTTAAATTAACACAGGTATATTCAATTTGATTCTATGTGAAACAGTTTAATTTTTTGAGATAATAACTAGAATAGATACTGGGGTTGACAATGGTATATGTTATACAAATAACAGTTATGTGAAATTTTGAATGATTCGTTAAATTTTAATCTAGTTGTTTGATAATACGCGTACTAACAATTGTATTTGCTAGATATTTATTAAAATATATGTTATGATTAAATTGTTTTCATAAATATTCAGATCAACAATGATATTAGGTTATACAAATTATTCAACTCACAAAATGATTACAAGTCGCTCTGATTGACTGGAACGATTGCGTTAATATAGACTACAGATCTCACACGAGAACAAGTAACAACAAGATAGCTTACCAGAATGTTTCTTCTTCCAAAGCTGGATAGCAAGTGGTGGTTGTCACAATGGGATTTATAAATCATAACCGTCTGCCCCTCCATACCTCTACAAATGGGATCGCCCGCCGTGATGTAATCAACAGACGTGGAACGGTCCAGCTCGGATGGACTCGTCCACCCCTCTCGAATGGAATCTTCCACAGCTATGTATAGAGCTATTTGTTTACTATACCAGCCTACATAATAAATCGATACGGTTGTTGACACAATTACAATCACCTTGTTTCACAACAACACAGCTGTGCGGGTTATAGACCTGTTATAACGGTCGCCAGGTGTCTTTGCGGTTCTAAGATTATGCGTTATCTCTGCATGGCTGCACACGTCTAACATACGTTTACAGGATATGTAGGTCAAACGTGTTCCCTCAACCGATAAGGCCTTGTTGCACTGTTTTTTTTCACCTTTAGAGGTGGGCCATACTAGATACCTCTGTAGCGACACCGTGTTCGGGTATGTTTTTAGGTAATTTATATCTGTATATAACGTGGGGCGCTGGCTCGTCACGGATCACCTTTGGGTGAGTAGCCCATCTAATACTGTATTGTTTATTAGTTTAGCAACCAACCTGTGCACCTCATTACCCAAATCATTTAGGGGTAGACCATTCATTTTAGGGTGAGCCTACTGCCTAGACTCGCTCAAGCGCTGATACGTCATCAGATAACCATTAAATCTTTCCACAAGTTACCCCCACGCCGGAGGCTATTCCAGGGTTACTTTACCTAAAGGCTGGCTTCGGGATGTCTTTACCTGAGGCCTTGCTCAATGTTGGCCTTACCTAAGGCCCGGCTGCAGGGTGGCTTTACCTCAAGCACGACTCCGGGGTGACTTTACCGAAGGTCTGACACCTGGATGGCTTTACTTAGGGGCCAGCTTCGGGATGGCTATACCTAAGGCCTGGCCGGCTTTACCTCGAGCACTACTTTAACCGAGAGCGTGCTCCATATTGGCTCTACCCGCTCCTAGGCGGCTTTAACTAATGCCTGGTTCCCGGGTGAATTTTACCTAGGACCCCGATCGTTTTTGGCAATCTGAAACAGGTGATCCCACCCACATAGCCTTCCATAATGGACTCTACACATATCCCTTACGGTCATCTGATCCAACCGGTCGATTTTTGGAATTTTCATATTTTATTTAAAAACTACCCCTAGGTGAAACTACCCCTCAGCAGTCCATAATGGACTCTAAAGTCACCCTATCGGTCAAGAAACGTTTTTCCAAAAAATTTTCGAAAACTACCCCCACCCCCAATCCACCCCCGGAGCTACTCCCGGAGAACGTAGCTGAGGTCACCCCCATACGTAGGTTAGGTTGGGTTGGATGCAATTTATCCAGCTTAGGTCAGTGGGTTGGAATTTATTTTTTTCTAAAAACTACCCCTACCCCTCTAAACGTGGTCGAAACCACCCCCAGAGTCTACGATCAAGGTCGCGATGACCTGGTGCATCATCCAAAACTACCCCTATAGTCCTAGGTTACGTAGAGGCCGAGTTAGGGGCAGTTGTGCCAAAGTATCGGCTGAGCTACTTAACTGCATTTATGATCGCATAATGCAAATGATAAGGACGTAGTTTAAAGGAACCTCTTTTTTCATGAGCTCAGTTCTTGGAGGAACTGAGAAAACATTTCTTATAACATTGATTCTATCAACGGTTCGATCGAAAAAAAATCATAGCATTTGCTCTGTTTTGAATCAGACTCTGAAGTATTTCAAAATCAAACTTCTATGAAACGTATCTTTGTTTTGATCTTCATTTCTCATCCATGCAACCACAATGTGACACAGCAAAGCGTATTAAGGTAAATAAGTAGTATTAATAATAATAATATATAAATATATATATATATATATATATATATATATATATATAAAGTGAAATAAATATGCAATATTTTCACTAAACTAGCGGAATTCTATACACGATATTGCTGAATTTTTAAAAAATTATATTTAGAAATTACGAATTTAATTATGCCAATGTACGACACCATATGTTACAAGTGAGGTTACATGAATAGCTTATCACGGATCTACAAATAATGTCATGTATCGTTTCGTTTGATAAATCAAACGGTTCTACTCAGCCATCCCAGGAACGTATGGTAACATATTCACATATTTGTAAACGTCTTGCAAGATTATGGAGGCATTTTGGTCAAGAAATGTTATTTAAAGTTAAAAGATATCTTGTGGACACTAAAGTAAGTTTTCAGTAGGTACAAGCCAGAAAACACAGATGAAATCTCACCTTCAAAAAGACGCGTATTCAAGTTTACAGCTTCAATATCTTTTTATTCACATCTCAAGCCTAACGTTAAGAATTAAATTTATGCCTGTCACGTGACTATGGTTCCCTGCACGTGTTACCGCTCGGAGAAAATCCAATATTAAATTGTTTAATACACCTCCTGAAAACCTTACTTCAAAACGTATATTTCCCAGTCAACACTTACACTTACACTTACAGATAAAGTCTCCCTCATCATTAAGTATTACTACTAATAATATTAATTTAGTTCCTTTGGCACTATATACATCGTTTATGAGGTAGACAGGGTAGAGAAAAGACCTTATTTAAACTTTATAAAGAAGGGTAATTTCAACAGCCTCTGATTACCCCAAGTATTTATTTTGATAAGTTATATCAACCTGTGAACTGCAAAACTGCTTAGAAATTCTTTATTACTACCGAAGATTGATCTCTGACCTTCAAGTTAGAAGTGAAATATTGTTGGCCAGATGTAACAGCAATAAACAGTAACTCAAACCAGATAGGTTTGCAATATGGCTTCCGTACATATCACTTCAAATCAGTATTTATTTAATGTCCTTTGCAAAACATTCAATCAATCACAGCCTCGCTTCTACGTTGTTGTTAGTAATTACAATACTTTCCGGTTTAATATTCAAAAGCTATTCATTATCTTCTGACATTTATAGATTAATGTTGGAATCAAAATATTGACAATTTCACTTTTAACAATTTAACTTAATAAGTAATTAGGCGAAAACTTGACTAAATTGTACTTTTAAAATCAGTTTACTGAATTATTATATTTGTTAAAAGTTACCTCATATATTTAGTTAAATTACTATTTATTATATTTTGTTAAAATTTACAGAACGCTTTTCCTATTGTTAATATGTTCTCACACAAATATAGCAGGGTAAATGAACAAACGAGGGACTAGTGTTTAGCATTCACCTGACACTGTAAAATCAACTGTTATGGCTTACAAAATATGTTAGAGTTGTGAACAGGTCTTGCTCAAGGTTATAGAACGCACTGTTCTGCAATATAAAGAATTATGGACAGATATGCAAGATTGCCCTGCTCCCTTCCAGAACCTTAAAGTTGTGTCTAACCGCCAACCTTTCCTGCGTAGAAATGCCAACGAGCATAGGACTACAGTGTTTCCAACGAGCATAGGACTACAGTGTTGCCAACTAGCATAGGACTACAGTGTTGCCAACGAGCATAGGACTACAGTGTTGCCAACGAGCATAGGACTACAGTGTTGCCAACGAGCATAGGACTACAGTGCTGCCAACGAGCATAGGCCTACAGTGTTGCCAACGAGCATAGGACTACAGTGTTGCCAACGAGCATACATAGGCCTACAGTGTTGCCAACGAGCATACAGTGTTGCCAACGAGCATACATAGGCCTACAGTGTTGAATATAAAGGTTCTTGTCCGATCACAGAGGCCAAGCTATATTAGAAAAGGTTGATACTGGGACGGAGTCCTGCCTGGAAAATGTATAAGCGAGATAGTTATATATGGACTGAGCTTTCCATTGGACTAGCCTTCTCAGTAGGGCAGCCCTATTGCGGAATCTGAAAGGTCATTAGTGGATAGACACCCTGCTACAACACGGTTGTGAACAGGTATTTCTTGTAAGCAACCCTGTGCATTACGTGTTATAATTTCCAATAATCCCAGCAACAGAGCATCTTAATGTCCTTTCTATAGTGTTACCTAATTTCATTTGCCTCCCCCCTCTATTCTTCTTCCTATTAGGAAGTAATGTTTAAAAATTACTTTATAACGCCAAAGAAGAATAGGTCTACTTCACGTGATGTCATATATATTCCTCACTATATCTTCTAACAGACGGTTTGTCCATACCAAAATCATACCTCTACAATTCTTTACTAACTTTCGAAGACGATAACAATAGCCTTGCAAGGCTACATTATTGGTAGGTTATAAATTTGTTTGAAACTATTTTTGTAGCTCAGGTAACAATATTAGTGAAATAATTATTTTACACTTCTTATGTTTTTTGTTTGTACAATAGCAGACAAAACATTGATGAAATCGTCCATCGCCCCAAATAGAAAGACAATAAAAGAAAGGCGTAACTAACGAGTTAACAAAGATTGAGTTTTGAAGTGAGTGTTTTAGGTGCAGAGCGTTCCCTGTGTCGGGAAATGCCAACACATCTTTTGTAGGCGATAAAACTTATACTATGACAGCAGCAATTTACAGTAAATCATAGCCGCCTTTAGGAAGTTGTAGCTTACCTTGTTTGTGGAGAACGCAAAAAATAAAAATAATTTAAAAGAAAAACCATTAACTTTAGAAATTATTATTAAATTATACAAATTTGAAAGTTTTCGTAACCATGATAATTTATATACTTTTATATAATATATATATATATATATATATATATATATATATATATATATATATATATATATATATATATATATATATATATTAAAAAATATGTTTTCTTGTATGGTAATCAAAATAACTGAGAAAATATAAAAACAAGAATTATTTAATATTTTTTCTTATTACTCAAAGCTTTTTGTACTAAAGTACGTATTTCCAACATCATCAATAATGAATCATTCAATTATCATCTCTATTCATAATCCTTTCTTATCTTTTGAGATGATTACAGTTATACTAGCAATTCATCTTAAAACTACAAATATAAACAAATAATAAACCTGAAATCAAATTACCGAAACTTTATGGGCTATGTTTTGTTAGAAATTCTTGCTTCCTGCTCTTTATTGTTGCGTTTCGCAAGTGACTTTCCACCCTCTGTTTCATAAGAAATATTTACATCAAAAAGCCATCACGTATAGAAAGGTTAATTGAAATCCATTGAAGCGACTCCGTCTGCCTCACTACCCCACAAGCACAAGCGCTTGCGCCATCACACGAACTCACGAGAGCGCACGCGATCACAATCCCTTAGGGACCAAGGGAGAAGCTTTAAAAGATTAGAAAGTTGGCAAGCAGAGATATAAGTACCTGCCCAAACCCTGTGTAAACAGAGAAATCTGTTGGATGTTACAGACTTCTGACCCTACGTGAATTACCTTACAATATCTGCAAATATTTACAATAATAATTTTAAAAAATAATGACCAAACCTTGAACCAAACAAGAGACAAGACAAAGACTGAAATTTTAATAAAGAGGCTTTATTAGGTATAATTAAATTCTAAGTTGATACAGTAGTATTTCTAATATAAAATACAACGGCATTGTATTAGTTTCGAAGTGTAAAATATGAATCAATGTAAAATCGATAGCATAATTGTCAGAGGAAGGTAGCATAAATCAGTAAATTAGAGATTGCAGTAGTTCGACTTTAGAGAATACCTAGAGGCTTGAACGTGTTCTGCACTTCTGAACAACAATCTACAAGAAGGGGCTGTACAGAAAACTCTCGATGTAGATTCTGAGAGCAATGTAGAAGGGATTATCTGTAAATAATTAAGAAATTAACTGCAACAAGAATGATGTGAACTTGAGCTGATTACTCGACTGTAAAGGGGTCAATATAAAGTGGTTTCATCGAAGATTGTGAATAAGCAGTACGAAGGAACTGTAAGAAGTCACCGACAATAAGGGATTCCCTAGAATAAAAAAAAATTTGCAACGAAAGGAGTTTTATGAAATCCAAAAGCTATCAGTCAGATGCCTATTATCGCCTACGAAGTTAAGGAAAGAAATGTGATTAAAGGTAGGAATAAGGTGATGACATGAAGTTCATGGCATCTTGTGCCCAGAGTCGCATACGTAAAGTCGATTTACTCTCTATTGGGGTCATAAAGCACTATCTATCTTTTATACCCTCTAGAAACAGAAAGGTCAAGTAGCACTCAGAAAAAGACATTCCTAGAGCCGAGATTGGGAGAAAATTATGCTTTCATATGGGTTAGAATAGAGGTTAAATACCCTCACAAGAAGGAGGGTAAGTAAGTATTCAGAAATTATGTCACTCTAAGGAAATGACGTAATGATCCTTTGGTACTGAGAATGGCACTATGTTGTGGCACAAGTGGGCTTCTAGGAGATAAACTTTTAAACAAGGTAAGGTTTCAATCTATTCTTTACCCATTGAAACGTATAGATGAGAGCAGATACGTGAACGACATTGCACTTATCTTTAGACAGTAATTAATATGGGCCTGCTTTGGGAACAAGTGTTAGTAATTATAATTTGAATTAGTAACCGTACATTTGGGAAACGCTATTTGAAAAATATCATGACGTTATCTCTTCTAAACATTTTTAAATGAGTAAACACCTTTACAAAAACTTATTTTCAATATAAAGTAATATAGGTAATTTTTTATAAAATCCCCATTCGAATAGTCTCGAGTTTTACGTTTAACTATTACGATTTGAAAGCCCATTTTTTCAAGAAATTTAAAACGCTTTACAAATAGGAGATAAATAATCCATGCACCCTAAGAATATCAGGAATTGAAACAGAACACTGGTGTCAGATTTAGATCCAATCATCAACAGACCGGCACTCAAATCCAGGCTACTAGACCATCTCTGATATCTCTTCTAGACTTCTTAAAGGAGGGCACGCCTTATAGTATATTCATTACAAGCTATGCACAAAATTAAATCTAGAATTGTCTTTTCCTATTTATATTTTTATATGAAACATTTTTTAAAAGTAGGAAGTAAAGTGATAGGCTCCTTCTTACATTAAAGTTTTCTGCACTCTACAAACAAATTAATAAGCATAAGGGGAAATTTTGGCGTGAATAAATTCTCTCTCAGTGGATTTTGTTTAATTAAAAGTTTGGTAAAGTATTTTAAGTATTTGTGGTTTATTCAAAGTCGTGGTGTAAGCCTGGGTAAAACAGGACTTTCGGTCTTTGATTTTACAATCGCCGTTTTGCTAAACATTCTGAAGCAATTATTTTTCGTTAATGGAGTCGCAAGTTTATCTAATTGCTTTTACTTTCTAGTGATCTATTTTAGATCTAATTATTTTAAAATATCACATTTTTTTTACAATAAACTATTTTTGCTTACAGCATAATCGTACATGTAAAATTTAATTTTCAATCAATGTAAATCCGTTGTGTTAAATAGGGAATAACTGCAATACTGCAATAATTAAACTTTATACACTCTGCAATTATTGAAGGGTTAATTCAGTTGCAATTAATTACATTCTGCAATTATTGAAGGTTTAATACAGTTGCAATTATTTAGAATTTTTCCTATTTACTTATTAGCTTTTATATACATCAATGTAATAAAAAAAAAACAGTTATTTTGGTTCTTGTAATCTGTAACATGTAATTCTATGAAATACTATTTGTAAAAATGAGTACTTTTACACCATCAATATGGCTTGGATATTGGGAAAAGCCGCCTTACTTAGGTCCTATGGTAATCAAGCGAAGGAATCTGGCCTCCACTATTCCCGCCCATTACCCTAGATTTCTCTAAAGGCTTACATATTTTTCAAAAAATTAAGTCGACATGTAGGCTGAAAAAATACATAATTCTTTGATGCTAGCAGGGATAAAATATTATTCATATCTATATTTATAATAGCAGATGTCCTGACTGAATAATCGCCGCAAACCCTAAACTATATTAGGCACAAACTTGAACTTTGGAGGGAACATTCGCCTGGTAATATAGAGGAAAGCTAAGAAAGGACTAGGCAAAATTTTAATTTTAGGGCGAATTTTTCTTATTATCATATTTTTATCATATAAGCGGTCACCTGTTGAAAATCCGGTAAATAGTAACTGTGTAGAACGTCTGTAGACTTTAATTTAGATGTTTAAAATTCGATCAGTTTTAGAGGTTAGGTAATACATCTATCGTTGTTGTAAAAATGTAAACTGTTCAGCTAAACGTTAATGGTTAACTTGATAACATACCTCATGCCTTAATTACTATTGTGTTGTCTATTTCATCGCACAGAGCTAAGATGGAACATTTGCTTTTTGTCATGACTGTTATCATTTGGAACTGATTGGTTTGGTATTAAAGGTATGTTTGTAAAACAATTTAAAGTATGTAAATTTTATACGTTTTCATAAATAACTTTTTGTTCTTGAGTTAATAATAATATATGCATTTAATACTGATAATTTTATTTAGTATCATCAATATAAATAAAGCTCAAATGAAGTAAAATAACCTAAATTGTTTCATAAATTGCCAATAAATTATTAAATAAAAAGAAAGATAAATTTTAAATTACTATAAACAAGTGAAACATAAACTACGAATAAGCTAGAATTAGGTGCATTAATTATTGGTGTTCAGTAAGAATTTATATATTCCTGTGATATCACAAATCTTTATAAATAGCTTATTCTTTGTGGGTTTATAAAAGTAATTCTAACAAATGACATCCTTTGATAAAAGGTTAAAGGGATAACAGGTTCAAAGTTACAAAGATCATTTCATGCCAAAATTTAAAGTTTAAATTCAAGTTCACCATGTACCATTTGCTTGGCAGTTTGATACCATGTCCTGAAACAAATGCACAGTTTTTGCATATGTATTTTGTACGAGAAGCATAATTATGCTGCGAAGAAACAGCGACAGTAAACGTTGTTTTATATAAAACAAGTATTTAAAAATTTTTATATAGCATTCAGTCTTAAATAATAATAAGTTACAATTTCCTAATATCTAACTGGTTCATTAACTTGCATCATCAAAAATTGGCTAACAATATAACTAAGAGCTAACCAAACTGGCATCAGTATTGCAATTAGCTTTTTCAACAGAAGCTCAGCTGCGACTACGGCTTTTATTTAAAATTTCTACAGAAGAGAACATAGCCCGCTGCTTCCTTACTTGCAACATTTTACCCGTTGTAAACTCACCTTCATCTTATTTGAATAAAAATTAATAATATTTTTGACACTGTAGAATAATGTCTCATAAAAACAAAATTCAAACCCTTACAGTAAATGTAACTTTTCCAACGACGTTAATAATGATGTAGTAAAACGTCTCTCCGAATGTGTATTGAACTAAACGTAAAAAAAAGTGTCTAATTAAATTTGATTTGATTGTTGGAAGTTCTTCTAACGAAAAACAAGACAAATACAACTTGTATTGCCTTTAATTTTTTGTTAAAAGTTCGATCATAATCTTGAAATGCCAACGATTTTATCAAATAAGAACAGACATTACATCACAATTTTTACATAAAACAAAATATAACAAGATAAAACAAACAATTAAATTCACAAGGGTAACAAAATTTTAAAATAATTAAATAATTATCAAAATAATATTTAAACAATTAAATAAATAGCTTACATAAAATAAAAAGCTGACACTAGGTATAATTATTTGTTGCTCCAACAAATAAACAAAATCACAGAATATAACTAAACACGAAGCTACATCAGAGACGGTGCAATTTGGTTCATTGTGGTTTCCTAATATTTAACATCCAAACTATTTGTTTTGGCTACATTAATTAAATTATCTTGTGCTAAAAAAAGCAACATTGCCAAAAATAAGATTTCCCTAATTTTAATATCCTTATCGATTAATTTCACAAATTGCCAATTAATTTTGAGATATTTAGATATGGCATGCCTTGCCCCTTCAGATTTTGCAGTGAACTCTTTTCTTTTATGTACATTTACTCCGTACCTAGGGTACTGTTTACTTTTTCGAATTCATTATTGATTGTAATTGAAACAATTTATTTCGTATAGTACAGTTTCAACGTCATCTTGATTATCTGATCCACGTGTGTGTGTGTGTGTGTGTGTGTGTGTGTTTTTGTCTGTATGTGTGTGTGTGTGTGTGTGTGTGTGTGTGTGTATGTGTGTGTGTGTGTGTGTGTCTGTGTTTATTATATATATATATATATATATATATATATATATATATATATATATATATATATATATATATATTATATATATATATATATTATATATATATATATATATATATATATATATATATATACATATATATATATATATATATATATATATATATATATATATATATATAATTTAAACAAACGTAAAAAGAAATAAAAGCACACGTTATTAATAAATAAATAAATATCACCACATAAAAACATTTAATACAAAAACACAAATCCTTCTATATTCCAGTTACAATAAATTTGTCTGTAATTACTCGTGAAAAACCTATTTAAATTAAAATACTTTTAATTTTACTATAGGGGCCTATTATTATTTCAATAACAATGTTTACATAAAATAGATTTCATAAATTCTATGGCTCTCAGATTCAGGATGGAGGACCAATCAAGTGCGCCATTTAATCTCTACAACTGCCTAGTCAGAATATCTATTGTTAATTACTGAACGTCCCATGGTAACACATTGTGTTTAAAGAAGACGCCACCGCACATTTCCAGGAATATACGCCCCCTTACTTAATCCTGCCTACTACTCAAGTTATTGTACACCTGTACACATCAGACGATCGGTGGTTGGTTTCATTTAACCAACATTAAGCTCCTGTTAGCTCTGCTTCTACTCAGTACAGATTTATAGTCCAAAGGTCGCGTAACAACTAACGCCAAACATATTTGTGCCTGCTGGTTGTTTCGCCAACAATATACTCCCATTAATAATCAACACAAAGGCAGGTGTTTATGTATCTGTGGCTAATGCTTCTATGCTTTTGTGATCTGTAAATCAATTATACTTCCGCGAAACACTAGTTGTTCAGGAATAACAGTTGAACCGTTCAGTCTGTTTAAAGCATCTAACATAAATGCAGTCACTCGCCATACAACATAAAGCCATTTGCTGCTTTATTCAGGAATGAAATGAATAGGTATAACATTCTGGAAAATAAAATAATTTCCGAAATAATGATATTATTGTATCAGTATTGTTGAATGTGACATATTAAGGCATGAAGCAAACCCATCACTAAAATGCAATCAAGCACACATTGAAAAATCACTTTTCGTAATAGATGTGAACGGTGAAAAAATGCATCAATATTTTAATAACCATGCAAAGTATTCAAAATAGGCCTAACCTCGAAATATAAATTTCTATGATTTCTAACTCAGAAAACTCACTGCCTCCCTCTTTGTGTTCATAGCTCTGTTTTCTAGTTTTAGGTTTTTGTGATATGTCTGCAATTCTTGTATCTTAGAAATATTTGCATCTTCGTTTTTAAAAAACGAATTATTTCTTTGGAAAGGAACAAATGGGTTGGAACGAAACTTTGGTGCTTCTGGTGGAGAAACACGAAACTAAATTAAGCAATGGAAAATAAGCAGATATTTTGACAATTTTGTAATCGTTATAAATCGTATTAATCGTGATTTAAAAAGGACAGACTTACTGGAAAGAAACATAGGGCCTAATGCTCCGACTGAACTAACAGTGTTCTAAATTCCAGCAAATCAGGTGACGTTTTCCTCCACGTTAAATATGAGATTGTGAATCCATGACTTCCTTTACTCTCAGGTGTTATAAACTACTTTGGGGTACAGTGGCGATGACACATACACACACGTGCACGCACAACGTTCTGGTTAACACAAGTACTTCTTCTTATCTGGACAGTGATGCAATCCTATGCATGTTCAATTTCCTATTTGTATCCTGCGTGATTGTATAGAGACATTATTTCTCTGCACAGTGTAGAGAGTGTACAGAGAGACAGTGGAGGGGAATTTCCTACTATATTGGCACTCAGTAAAGCATTAAATTTCTTAGTCAAATTAAACTTGGTCAAAAAATCATTTTCGTTTTAAAATTGTCCAAAAATGTTCTAGAGTTGGAGCGTTTTCACAGTAACTAATATATTTCGTATCGAATTTCATCGTTTGTAGGATTCTACTTACGAGTGCTTTCCATTGCTATTTTTACAATTTTCATTTGTTGCGACTTCTCGTTACCATTAACTGTAATTAAGTAGTACCGTTAGACTCCAATTCATGTATATATTTACCTATTCATGTAAACAATAACCTCTACCAGTGAGTAATAGGGCCCTAAGTTATTATTATTAACAAGTTTTTCCTTTAGTAGACAGTAATACAAGTTATTTAAAACTAAAGAGAATTTGTATTTAAAATGATAATATACGGCATTTAGTATCGAATTTTTAATTGTAACAGCGGTCTGGTTAAATTGAATAAATAATATCGTTGACAATCAAAATCCAAAAGAGAATTATATATATATATATATATATATATATATATATATATATATATATATATATATATATATATATAACATATTACAAAAACAAAAACACAATTACTATAAATGAACCTCATAGAATAGTTATGTGTAACATTTTAAACATGTAGTGTTTTGTTATAGTTAATTTCTGTTCTTTTGTCTTTGGTTTTCACTGCCAATTATGTTGACAGTATATTTTAGTGTATTTTTTATTGTTCTGCTAATATCTAAACTTTCAATCTATGGAATTGAGTCTATGGAAGCTTAAATGTTACTTTGACAGAGAGAAATGTGAAACTTCTTTTTTCTGACATTTTAATTTCGGCAAAAATCTTTTCATTTAAAGATGTCCCTATTAAAAAAAATAAAACGTTTTAACAACTATGATCAATATCATCCCTTCCTCCTAAAACGGGCGAACAATATTCGCCACAATATGAAATCGGTAGGAACAGTGTTATTGTCAGCAAAGTGGACCAGAGTTGACAAGACGGGAAATAATTGTATTAAGTTTGTAACGTTGCTTAGGAACCGCACAAGATAAACTTGACAACACTGTTAAATGTTATGTTAAATTATTTCGCAAACAGGGCCCTAACAGAATATAGAAATAACAGCTGTTGTCTCGGATAAGTTTTGATTAGAACTTTGTAATTGTTGTTTTAAGTGTTTACTTTTTTAGTTGCAATATACTTAATTACTTCATACAATTTTCTGGATCAAATACTATTTTTTTAAAGTTTAATATTCGTGGTTAATATAGCACGCTGGTTTCAAATATAACTCCTTTTTAAATCACAAATTACGTAACAATATGGAAAACTAATTTTTTCTTCATTTAGCCTAATCTCCATTTTTGTTATTGTTGTCAGACTCATATTGAAGTTTCAATGTTTCATCTCTTTCATTTTTACACGTTTTCTTCGGTCTATTTCTTTTGAGCTTATCCATTATACTACAATCTGTCGCAGATTCTATTCGACTTTCCGTTTTAATAATATTTGGCAATACGTTAAACTTATTATTTTTGTTAATTACATTATTGTCGATTCCTAGATTACATTATTTCTAATTTCTACAATTATTATTTTATTTGTGTTTCCCAATTCCCAGCAAATTCTTCAAAATTTATTTCCACTGTGCGTAATTCTTTGTTAGACCTTTTATTTATTACCCCTATTACAGCGGACACAACCATCCTATTTCAGCAGACACGTCATTGTGTCTTACTGTATGTCTTATGTTTGTTGAAATGGAACACCAGGTAGATATACGAATGGTGAAATTTATTGGTATGTAAAAAAAAATATTTTGTTGTTGTTGTCAAAGAATAAAATAGAAAACAACGACTACTTAATATTAAAATCCGACAAAACAAATACACTAGTAATAATAGAAAATACCAAATACATCGATTCAATGACTAACTACATAAAATAAAATAAATACGAACAAATCCCAGACCCAACTAGCAAATACCTTATTACAATAAAAAACTTAATAGTCACTCACCGAAATACCCTAAACTATAACAATAAATTAAAATACCACACAAGACTATACCCATTCAAACCATGTGCACCAATATTATCAGGCATACCTAAAATCCACAAACCCGACACACCATTTAGACCACTAATAAATTTCAAAACAGCACCATCTTACATAATCGCAAAAATACTAGACAAAATAATAAGATCTAAAATACATATCAACAACACATACAATATAAAAAATGGATACGAATTAATTAATAAAATAAAAACCATAAAAACAAACAGCAACACAAAAATAATAAGTTATGACATAACTAACATGTACCCTAGCATCCCAATAGAAGAAACCATAGAAATAATAAAAAACAAACTAATACACAATAAAGAAAAAAGAAACACAATAGATAGTATCATTACAAAACACATATGTAACCAAAATTACTTCCAATTTAACAATAAATATTATAAACAAACAACTGGACTCCCCATGGGATCACCCATATCATCTGTCATGTCAGAAATATATTTACAACACTTTGAACAAATAATAATTAAACCTATACTAAACACACACAATATTTTACTATGGACAAGGTATGTAGATGATATACTTGTAATATACCAACCTAACATTCACAACGAACACATCATAATATTAAACAAACTATATACATACAACGAAAACATACAATTCACCGTTGAAACAGAAACAAATAGAACAATCAACTATCTCGACATCACATTAAATATAAATGAAAATAAAATAGAAAATACAGTATACAGGAAACCTACTTCCAACAACACCACAATACACTATAAATCTAACCACCCCAGGACACACAAAATTAACACTTACAATAACATGATAAATAAAGCAATAAAATACACACAGGATAACAAACAAAAATTAAATTAAGAATTAGATAACATTACAAAAATAGCAATAGAAAATGGATACAACAAGCACCTTATAACAATATATACAATAAATTCACAAAAAAACCTAACCTCAACACAACACTACAACCGGAACACAAAAATAATAAAAATCTACCTAAAATATAAATACACCAATAACAAAATAGAAAAAATAACAAATATATACAACAAAGAATACTACACTCCAACATACAAACCAAACCACAAAATAATAAAATATCTTAATAACACAAACCACAAAGCAAATTCAGAAAAACATAACCTATCAGGAATTTACAAAATTACATGTAACAACTGTAACGCATTTTAGATAGGGAAAACAACCAGAACATTTCAAATAAGATTTGAGTATCATTATAGAGCATTCAAAAACAAAAATTCAAAAGTATCAAATGTTGCAGCACACCTAATATCACATAAACATGAAATAACAAATTACGAAAATAACCTAACCATACTTGAAATAAATAATAACCCAATAGAACTAAACTCACTAGAAAAATACCACATTTATAAAAACATACACAACAATTTAATGAATCTACAAACAACATATATAGAAGACATACTATTCAAAAACGTAATACACAAGACTCAAGAGGAAACGTATATGACGTCAACAATTACCAACACGACGGACCGAACATCCGCACCAGAAAAATTAAGAAAAAATAATCAGTGATTCGACAATGGTCGAGTGACCGAAAAGCGCCTCATCACCCAAGGTAAAATCATTGCACTTAATTTTGGATCAAATTACTTACAATAGTAATATATTAACTTCATAAAGTCAGTGCAACGGAAAAACAATGGATAACGTAAAATATCAAGAATATATATATATATATATATATATATATATATATATATATATATATATATATATATATATACATATATTTGTGTTTTATGCGGTAAGAAGATAGATTCAGAGGTTTAAATTACTAGTAGAGGAGGGGTGACAAGTTTCCGTTACTGACCCCGGTAGGCTAATTTTAAAATCGAATACGTTTGATCTAAAACAATAAAACAGGTTTTGGTTAACGTCTATTTAGGACATAAAGCAACGAGAAATCGATTGTAGACATGACTAGCGTTTTCTAACATCTCTTACTTTAGGGTTGTAAAATTCTTAACTTCTAAAAACCCTTCTGTTTGCATATTTACCATATACTTTGTTTTATTTGCGGCAAAAATGTATGAAGTTTTTTTTCAAATACACTTAATATTTCTTAACATTTTATTGTTTCATAACCTGAATTTCCAAGTTTTACGCGAATAGCACCTAACCTTTAAAGTCGCCTACTAGATTTAATCACATTTTTCTTGAAAGAAGTTATTTAATAACGAATTCTCAGCTGAAGAACTTTTATATTGTGCAGTAATTCGATTCTAAAAGATTCGGTTCTGTGAGAAAGTGTTAAATCCATAATGTAATAGCAAAGCATAAATTGCTGAGAGGATTATCTCCAGCAAAGCGCTGACTCGCCGTGTCTTCCAGTATAAATTCCTAACAGACACTTTATGACGTCACTGTTACGAAAAGATTCTATGTTTAAGAGGTTTTGAAAGAGAACTACAATTGGCTTTCTTCAGATTTTCAGGTAATTTCATGCAACGGGTATTACATCTCTAGTATTTGCATCTCTAGGTCGGAGGGAATTGAAAACAATCTGATTGGAAATAAGACAGTTTAGAAATCAAACACGTCTCCAAAGGGATTCAGTTTGAGGTGTTAACATGTCTCAAAATTTACGTTTTTGACAATTTTACCATTTAGGTAGGTCGTTATATGACAACAATTTGTGCGTTAAATTGTTTGTATGTGATATAAAAAGGAGCTTTATAAACGTATTTAGCAAAATACAATAAAATGAACGATACAGTAGCAATATATGACCAATAAAATTAATAACAACACAACCTCGCAACAAAATAATATAAGTAAATCTGATATTATATGTTTATGTTATTCGGTTATAATGGTGTGTTTAATTAATTTTTTGATTATACTATATATTTGCTTTCGTTTTTTGTTTTTTAAGTAAAGGTTTGAGCAAAATCCAACAGTGTTATACGATTTGTATAAAAATGTTATAAGAGTACAGAAACTGTACATTAAGATATCTTCAAGTATCCATAATCCACTTTAACTTTAGAAAAAACAAGTATTTCACTCTATCTTGTTAAACCAAAACAATTTTTTAAAGATTGATTTCGGAATATGCTTAAACCTTTGAAGTTACACCGTATAGCCAATAAAACTTGAGCGATCGTATTATTCAGTAGCTTGAACTTAAAATTTCAGTTTCTTGATATTAGAGTTCATCTATAAATAACAAACACCTAACTAATCATATGAAACTTACTTAATGCTAAGTTAACGATAGTTATGCGAAAAGAAAGAATTTCGATCTCTGATTCGATAATCCTGGTACTTAACTATTATCAATGTGTTATTCTACTTTGTAATTTCTTGTTTGCTAGATTGTAATTTTGTATCAGACCCTCTGATGATGATGATATGGTTATCGAAATGTACATAAGAGTTTATTCTTGATTAACTCGTTTTATTTGTTATTTTTGATTATTTTCGTGGTATTGGGTTCATTTTAATATTTCCATTGTAATATATTGTACAACTGTGCTTATGATAAGGTATAAACTATTTTCAAGTTAAGTGACAACAATGAGTGCATTCTATTATACAACGATGAGTATACATGTCCCCACGCTAGCTTTGACCACATGATTTGTAGCATAGTTGGAATAATAATATTACCCTTAGATATAACAGGCCTCTCGTTTACAAATTCAGACAACAACAGATAAATTTATATCGTTGGGAATTTTAGAGTTATATGTTCAATTGTAGAATAAATGTCCCATAAATGTAATGGTAATTGGAACTGATTGAAATGTCACTGTCTAGGCAACACAGAGAGAACAATCTGTCTACACACAGACATTGAGATCTGGTGAATACTGTTTTTTTTTTTAAACAAAAATACTAACCTGAAATAAAATTCTAACTAACGTTTTATAAAATAGTCAATATTCTGGTTGATAAAATATTCGGCTGGTAAGCAACATTATTACGACAATGATGCACAGTGTTTACATTTTTGTTTCTATACAATTATTATGTAAATGACAACTAGCCTTGGTGACCTCATTGTCGCCAACTTAAAATCAATTACTTTATATCTAAAGATGGACAATTTTTTTATATTTTACATTTCTTAGGAAATATTTAAGAACACTGCATTTAAGTCGAAGGCAGTTTATAATATTTATTGCGACAGAAACTCAATACTAACCTAATTGTATTGTGTTTTTTTTAATTATTATTTGTTTGTGAACGGGTCATAATATTATTTCTGTTATGTTGTGACAGCATATTATCTGTTGTGACTTGAACAACATAATATTGCTCACTTAATTTCTTGATGTGACAATAATATTATTGTGACTTCCACACAAGATTATTGTTAATATGTTGTTTATTGTGACTTGTACTCCATATTATTATTATATTGTGTCATAATGTTATTTATTCTGCAACCCTAATATATTATTTATTGTGACTTGGACACAAGATTATTGTTAATATGTTGTTTATTGTGACTTGTACTCCATATTATTATTATATTGTGTCATAATGTTATTTATTCTGCAACCCCAATATATTATCTATTGTGACTTGGACACAAAATTATTGTTAATATGTTGTTTATTGTGACTTGTACTCCATATTATTATTATATTGTGTCATAATGTTATTTATTCTGCAACCCCAATATATTATTTATTGTGACTTCGACACAAGATTATTGCTAATATGTTGTTTATTGTGACTTGTACTCCATATTATTATTATATTGTGACATAATGTTATTTATTCTGCAATCCCAATATATTATTTATTGTGCCTTCGACACAAGATTATTGTTATTATGTTGTTTATTGTGACTTGTACTCCATATTATTATTTTATTGTGTCATAATGTTATTTATTCTGCAACCCCAATATATTATTTATTGTGCCTTCGACACAAGATTATTGTTAATATGTTGTTTATTGTGACTTGTACTCCATATTATTATTATATTGTGTCATAATGTTATTTATTCTGCAACCCCAATATATTATTTATTGAGCCTTCGACACAAGATTATTGTTAATATGTTGTTTATTGTGACTTGTACTCCATATTATTATTATATTGTGTCATAATGTTATTTATTCTGCAACTCCAATATATTATTTATTGTGACTTCCACACAAGATTATTGTTAATATGTTGTTTATTGTGACTTGTACTCCATGTTATTATTATATTGTGTCATAATGTTATTTATTCTGCAACCCCAATATATTATTTATTGAGCCTTCGACACAAGATTATTGTTAATATGTTGTTTATTGTGACTTGTACTCCATATTATTATTATATTGTGTCATAATGTTATTTATTCTGCAACCCCAATATATTATTTATTGTGACTTCGACACAAGATTATTGTTAATATGTTGTTTATTGTGACTTGTACTCCATGTTATTATTATATTGTGCCATAATGTTATTTATTCTGCAACCCCAATATATTATTTATTGTGACTTCCACACAAGATTATTGTTAATATGTTGTTTATTGTGACTTGTACTCCATATTATTATTATATTGTGTCATAATGTTATTTATTCTGCAACCCCAATATATTATTTATTGTGACTTCCACACAAAATTATTGTTAATATGTTGTTTATTGTGACTTGTACTCCATATTATTATTATATTGTGTCATAATGTTATTTATTCTGCAACCCCAATATATTATTTATTGTGACTTCCACACAAGATTATTGTTAATATGTTGTTTATTGTGACTTGTACTCCATATTATTATTATATTGTGTCATAATGTTATTTATCCTGCAACCCCAATATATTAATATTGTGACTTGGACACACGATTATTGTTAATATGTTGTTTAATGTGACTTGTACTCCATATTATTATTATATTGTGTCATAATGTTATTTATTCTGCAACCCCAATATATTATATATTGTGACTTGGACACAAGATTATTGTTAATATGTTGTTTATTGTGACTTGTACTCCATATTATTATTATATTGTGTCATAATGTTATTTATTCTGCAACCCCAATATATTATTTATTGTGACTTCGACACAAGAGTATTGTTAATATGTTGTTTATTGTGTCTTGTACTCCATTTTATTATTATATTGTGTCATAATGTTATTTATTCTGCAACCCCAATATATTATTTATTGTGACTTGGACACAAGATTATTGTTAATATGTTGTTTATTGTGACTTGTACTCCATATTATTATTATATTGTGTCATAATGTTATTTATTCTGCAACCCCAATATATTATATATTGTGACTTGGACACAAGATTATTGTTAATATGTTGTTTATTGTGTCTTGTACTCCATATTATTATTATATTGTGTCATAATGTTATTTATCCTGCAACCCCAATATATTATTTATTGTGACTTCGACACAAGATTATTGTTAATATGTTGTTTATTGTGACTTGTACTCCATATTATTATTATATTGTGTCATAATGTTATTTATTCTGCAACCCCAATATATTAATTATTGTGACTTCAACACAAGATTATTGTTAATATGTTGTTTATTGTGACTTGTACTCCATATTATTATTATATTGTGTCATAATGTTATTTATTCTGCAACCCCAATATATTATATATTGTGACTTCACACAAGATTATTGTTAATATGTTGTTTATTGTGACTTGTACTCCATATTATTATTATATTGTGTCATAATGTTATTTATTCTGCAACCCCAATATATTATTTATTGTGATTTGGACACAAGATTATTTAATTATGTTGTTTATTGTGACATATACTCCATATTATTATTATATTGTGTCATAATGTTATTTATTCTGCAACCCCAATATATTATTTATTGTGAATTGGACACAAGATTATTGTTAATATGTGGTTTATTGTGACATATACTCCATATTATTATTATATTGTGTCATAATGTTATTTATTCTGCAACCCCAATATATTGTTTAATGTGACTTGGACACAATAATATTGTTATTTTTGTAACAACCTTATTTACGTTTATTTGAAAACCATACTATTGTTATTTGTTGTAATAATAACAAATAGGCCTATTATATCAAACCATATGTTACAGAATACGTCACTGTATAGTTTAATCCGGATCTACAAATTATGTGTCGTGTATCGTTTCGTTTGATAAATCAAACAGTTCTACTCGACAACGTCTGGTATCATATTCACATATTTGTAAAAGTCTTTGCAAGATTGTGAAGGCATTTTGGTCAACAAATTTATTTTTATTGTTAAAATATCTTGTGGCCACTATACGAGTACAATAATATTTCAGTAGGTACAAGCCGTATAGTGAATGAAAACAAAGATGAAAACTCTCGCGTTTAAAAAGATACCTTATTCAAGTTTATAGCTTCAATACCATATCATCTTATTCATATCTCAACACTAACGTTAGGATTTAAATGTATGCGTGTCACGTGACTATGGTTCCCTGCACGTGTTACCGCTCTGGGAAAATCCAATATTAAATTGTTTAATACAACTCCTGAAAACCAACTGTACTACGATTCAACCCTGATTATCCCAGGTATTTATTTTGACCATTTGTATCAGCCTATGAACTGAAATAGTAATTAGAAATTCTTTCCAACTACCGACTATCGAATCCTAGATGTTTAAGTTACAAGTAAATATTGTTGGCCAGGTGTAACGCCAATAAACAGTAAGTCAAGCCAGATAGGTTTGGAATATGGCTTCCGTACATATCACTTCAAATCATCGCAGTATTTATTTATGCCCCTTACAAAACATGCAATCAATCACATCCTCGCTTCTACGCTGATGTTAGTAATTACGATACTTTCCGGTATAAAATTCAAAAGCTATTCATTATTTTCTGACATTTATAGATTAATATTGGAATCAAAACATTGACAATTAAAGTTTTAAAAATTTTACCTAATAAGTAATTAAGTGAAAACTTGAATAAAGTGTATTTTTAAAATCAGTTTATGGAATTATTAAAGTTGTATAAAAGTTACCTTATATAGTTAGTTAAATTACTATTTACTATATTTTGTTAACATTTACAGAGCGCTTTTCTCGTTGTAAATATGTTCTTACACAAATATAGCAGGGTAAATGAACAAGCGAACTACTAGTGTTTAGCATTCCCCTGCAACTGTAAAATCGATTGTTATGCCTTACAAAGTATGTTAGTATTGTGAATAGAACTGGGTTGAGGATATAGAACCCACTGTTCTGCAATATAAAGAATTATGGTGAAGATTTGTAAGATTGCCCTTCTCTAATCCAGAACCTTAAGGATGTGTCTAACCGCCAACCTTTCCTGCGTGGAAAAGCCAACGAACATAGGACTACAGTGTTGAATATAAAGGTTCTTGTCGTATCACCTAGGCCAAGCTATATTAGAAAAGGTTGATACTTGGACGGAGTCCTGCCTGGAAAATGTATATGCGAGATAGTTATATATGGACTGGGCTTTCCATTGGACTAGCCATCTCAGTAGGGCAGCCGTATTGCGGAATCTGAAAGGTCATTAGTGGATAGGCACCCCGCTTTAACATGGTTGCGAACAGGGTCAATTCTTGTAGGCGACCCTTTGCATGCCGTGTTACAATTTCCATTAATACCAGCAAACAGAGCTCCTTTATGTCCTTTCCGTAGTGTTACCTAATTTCATTTGTCTCCCCCCTTGCCCTTCTTCTTATAAGGAAGTAATGTTTAGACATTTCTTTATAACACCAAAGAAGAATAGGTCTACTTCACATTATGTCATCTATATGAACTGAATATATACTTCAATCAACTTCAATAATTTCGCCATGTATCATACAAATATAGTTTGTAAATATTTATTAATTAATTTTGTAGCTCAGGCGCCTACCTAATATTAACTTTACACTTCGTATGTTTTTTGTTTGTATAATAGGAGAAACAAAAATTGTTGAAATCGTCCCAAATGGAAAGACAATAAAACAAAGGAGTAAGTAACGAGTTAACAAAGATTGAGGTTTGAAGAGAGTGTTTTAGGTGCAGAGCGCTCCCTGTGTAGGGAAATGCCAACACATCGTCTGAAGGCGATAAAACTTATACTATGACAGAAGCAATTTACAGTAAATCGTAGCCGCCTTCAGGAAGTTGGAGCCTACCTTGACGCAAAAAAATAAAAATAAATTTAAAAGAAAAATCTCTAAATTTAGAAAATGTTATTAAATTTAAAAAATTTGAAAGTTTTCGTAAACATGATAATTTATATATATATATATATATATATATTTATATATATATATATATATATATATATATATATATATATATATATTTATATATATATATATATATTTCAAAATATATTTTTTGTATAGATAAAATAACTGAGAATGTATAAATAGAAGACTATTTAATACCTTCTCTTAATATTCAAAGCTTTTTGTACTCAAGTACTATACTAAATTTTACTATAATATTAATTCAATACACCTGTACACATAAGACGATCGGGGGTTGGTTTCATTTAACCCACATTAAGGTTCATGTTACCTCTGCTCCCACTCGGTACAGATTTATAGTTCATAGGTCGCGTAACAACTAACCCCAAACATATTTGTGCCTGATGGTTGTTTCGCCAACAATATACTCCCATTAATAATCAACATAAAGACAACTGTTTATGTATGTGTGACTAATGCATCTATGCTTTTGTGATCTGTAAAGCGATTATTCTTCCGCAAAACACTCACTGTTCGGAAATAACAGTTGGCTTTAAATTCAGTCTCTTTAAAGCGTCTAACATAAATGCAGTCACTTGTCATACAACATAATGCCATTTAGTCTACAATCATTTTGCTGCTTCATTCAGGAAATTAAATGAATGGGTATAAAATTATAGAAAAATAAAATAATTTCCGAAATAATGATATTATTGTATTAGTATTGCTGAATGTGACATATTAAGGCATGAAGCAAACCCGTCTCTAAAATGCAATCAAGAACGCATTGAAAACTCACTTTTCGTAATAGTCGTGAACGACGCCAAAAATGCATCAATATTTTAATATTTAAGCAAAATATTCAAAATAGGCCTAACCTCAAAATATAAATTTCTAAATTTTCTAACTCAGAAAGGCGTACGTAACGAGTTAACAAAGATTGAGGTTTGAAGAGAGTGTTTTAGGTTCAGAGCGCTCCCTATATCAGGAAATGCCAACACATCGTCTGAAGGCGATAAAACTTATGCCATGACAGAAACAATTTATAGTAAATCATAGCCGCCTTCAGGAAGTTGTAGCTCACCTTGTTTGTGAAGAACGCAAAAAATAAAAATAATTTAAAAGAAAACCCTTTAATTTTAGAATTAAAAATTTGAAAGTTTTCGTAACTGTTATCGTAATATAAATAATAAAAAAATAATATTATTAATATTACGTAATTTAATAATAAGTTATCGTATGTATGTGTGTGTGTGTGTGTGTGTGTGTGTGTGCGCGCGCGCGCGCGCGCGGGTGTGTGTGTGTTTGTGTATTATAAAATATATTTTCTTGTACAGTAATAAAAATAACTGAAATTATGTAAATACAAAAACTATTTAATATTTTTTCTTATTATGCAAAACCTTTTGTACTAAAGTATGCATTTTCAACATCGTCAGAAATGAATCATTCAATAATACTTTCTATTCATAATCCTTTCTTATCTTTTGAGATGATTACATTTATACTAGCAATTCATCTTGAAACTACAAATATACAAAAAAAAAATAATAATAAACTTGAAATATAACTATCAAAACTATATGGTCTATGTCTTGTTAGAAATTCTTGCTTCCTGCTATTTATTGTTGCGTTTTGCAAGTGACACTCCACCCTCGTATTCCAAGAAATATTTACGTCAAAAGACATCACGTATAGAAAGGTTAATTAAAATCCATTGAAGCGACTCCGCCTTATTCTCACTACCACACAAGCACAAGCGCTTGCGTCCTCACACGAACTCACGAGAACACACGCGATCACAATCCCTTAGGGGCCAAGGGAGAAGCTTTAAAAGATTAGAAAGTTGGCAAGCAGTGATCTGTGTACCTGCCCAAACCCTGTTTAAACAGAGAAAGCTGTTGGAAGGTTACATTCTTCTGACCCTGCGTGAATAAACTTAAAATATCTGCAAATATATACAATTATTTAAAAAAATATTGATATAAAATTAAAACAAATTACTTTAAATCAAACCTTGAACCAAACATAAATATCTGGAACGACTGATATTTTAATAAAGAATTTATAATTTAAAATGTACAGGTTTTATAAGATATATTTATATTCTAAGTTGGTAAAATAGTATTTCTAATATAAAATACAACGGTTTCCTATTAGTTTTGAAGTGTAAAATATGAATGAACGTAAAAACGAATGCCACATTGTCAGAGAAATGTAGCATAAATCAGTTAATTGGAGTATGCAGAAAATGCTAGATATAGGCAGGAATAACGTAATGACATGAAGTACATGGCACCTCGTGCCCAGGGTCGCATACGTAAAGTCGATTTACTCTCTATTGGCGCCATAAAGCTCTATCTTACTTTATACCCTCTAGAAACAGAAAGGTCAAGTAGCACTCAGGAAAAGACATTCCTAGTAGCTAGGCTGGGAGAAAATTATGCTTTCATATGGGTAAGAATCCTTACCTAACGTCCTGCTCCCATGCGGAGTGAATAGAGGTTAAATACATCACAAAAAGGAGGTTAAGTAAGTATAAAGATATTAGGTCACTCTAAGGAAATGACGTCATGATCCTTTGGTACTGAGAATGATACTATATTGTAACACAAGTGGTTAAATACCTCTAGGAGGTAATCTTTTAACCGAGGTAAGGTATCTATCCTTTAACCATTGCAACGTATAGACGAGAGCAGATGTGTGAACGACATTCCACTTATCGTTTGACAACAGCAATTAATATAGGTTTGCTTTTGGAGTAAGTGTTAGCAATAATAATTTTATTTATTTGCCGTTACAATTGGGAAAAGCTATTTGAAAAAATATCATGGGGTTCCCTCTTCTAATCATTTTTAAATGACCTCAATTCTTGGCGGTAAGGGAACTTACAATTTTTTCTTTCCCTGTTCTTCAGTAAATACAAGATGCAATTACAAAAAATTATTTTCAATGTAAAGTAATATAGTTAATTACGTATAAAATCCCAATTCGAATGGTCCCGAGTTTTACGTTAACCTACTACGACTTGAAAGCCCATTTTGTCAAGAAATAAAAATGCTTTACAAATAGGGGATTGATAATCCATGCACCCAAAGAGTATCAGGAATTAAAAGAGAACACTGGTGTCAGATTTAGATCCAATGATCAACCGACCGGCACTCAAATCCAGGCTACTAGATCATCTCTGGTTTATCTCTTCCAGTCTTCTTTAAGGAAGACACGCCTAATAGTATAATCATTACAACCTATGCACAAAAGATCATCTCTGGTTTATCTCTTCCAGTCTTCTTTAAGGAAGACACGCCTAATAGTATAATCATTACAACCTATGCACAAAATTAAATCTAGAATTTTTTTTTCTTACTTATATTTTAATATGATAAATTTTTAAAAGTAAGGAGTAAAGTCATATGCTCTTTCTCCCATAAAATAAAGTTTCCAGCACTCTTCAAACAAATTAATAAGCATAAGGGGAACTTTTAGCGTGAATAAATTGTCTCTCAGTGGTTTATGTTTAATTGAAAGTTTGTTAAAGTATTTTAAGTATTTGGGGTTTATTCGAAGTCTTGGTAAAAGCCTGGGTAAACAAGGACTTTCAGTTTTTTATTTTAAAATCTTCGTTTTCTTAAACATTCTAAAGATATTATTTTTCGTTAATGGAGTCGCAAGTTTATCTAACTGCTTTTACTTTCTAGTGATCTATTTTAGATCTATTCATTTTAAGATATGAAACTATTTTATAATAAACTCTTTTTGCTCATAGCATAATCTTATGTGTAAAATTTAGTTTTTAATCAAGGTAAATCCGTTGTGTTAAATAGGGAATAATTTCAAATTATACCTGCAGTACTGCAATTATTAAACTCTAAACATTCTGTAATTATTGCAGGGTTAATTCAGTTGCAATTAATTACATTCTGCAATTAGTACAGGTTTAATACAGTTGCAATTATTTAGAATTATTCCTATTTACTTATTAGCTTTTATATACATCAATGTAATAAAAAAAAACAGTTAGTTTGGCTCTTGGAATCTGTAGTATGTAATTCTATGAAATACTGTTTGTAATAATGAGTACTTTTACACCATCAATATGGCTTGGATATTGGGAAAAGCCGCCTTACTTAGGTCATATGGTAATGAAGGGAAGGAATCTGGCCACCACTATTCCCGCTCATTACCCTAGATTTCTCTCTAAAGGCGTACACATTTTCAAAAACTAAGTCGATATGCAAGCTGAAAAAACACATAATTCTTTGATGCTACCAAGGAAAAAATATTATTCATATCTGTATTTATTACAGCAGATGTCCTGGCTGAATAATAGTCGCACAACTTAAACTGTAATAAGCACAAACTTTAACTTTGGAGAGAATCTTCGCTTGGTAATATAGAGGCGTGCTTGAAATGACGTTGCAAAATTTTAATTTTAAGGCGTATTTTTTATGTATTGTCTTTAATTTGTTGTAACTATTAAATCATGTAAGCGGTCACCTGTTGAAAATCCAGTAAATAGTAATTGGGAAGAACAGCTGTAGCTTTTAGATTAGATGTTTAAAATTCGATCAGTTATACAGGTTAGGTAATACATCTATCGTTGTTGTAAAATTGTAAACTGTTCAACTATACGTTAGGGGAGAACTTGTTAACATTACTCATGGCATAATAAATATTGTGTTGTCTATTTCATCGCACAGAGCTAAGGCGGAACATTTGCTTTTTGTCATGACTGTTGTCATTTGAAACAGTTTAGTTTGGTAATTAAGGTTTGTTTGTTCTAGAGTTTTTAATAATATATGCATTTAATACTGATAATTTTAATTAGTATCACCAATAAAATTAAGCCAATAAAAATAATAGCCAATAAATTATTAAATAAAATGAAAGATACGTGTTAAATTACTAAAAACAAGCAAAACATAAACTATAAATAAGCTAAAATTAAGTGTATGACTTAGTGGTGTTCAGTGAAAATTTATATATTCGTGTGATATCACCAATTTTTATATATAGCCTATTGCTTGTGGATTTATAAAGGTAGTTGTAACAAATGAAATCCGTTGATAAAACTTTAAAAAGAAAACAGGTTCAAGGTTACAAAGATCATTTCAAACTTTGCATGTAAAATGCTTTTCCTATATATAATGATTATTTTCACAACATGGCAATTAATTTTGAGATTTTTAGATATTGCATGCCTTGCCACTTCAGATTTAGCTGTGAACTCTTTTCTTTTATGTACATTTACTCCATACCTAGGGTACTGTTTACTTTTTCCAATTTATTATTGACTGCAATTGAAACAATTTATTTCGTATAGTACAGTTTCAACGTCATCTTGATTATCTGATCCATAGGCCTACTTAATTTTACATACTTTAACCTATTGTCACTTTTTTAAACCAACCTACTATCATATCGTAAATCAAGGCTGTTTGAGTAGATTATACTAGGAAAAACACAGTTCTTTACAAAATTGGTAAATGTATTATAAATATATTATCTGAAATAGATTTGTTTTAATTTTGGCTGTTATAATATAAAATCGTGTATATATATATATATATATATATATATATATATATATATATATATATATATATATATATATACGAGGGCTATTCAGAGAGTAAGGAGCGTTTTTTAATTTAAAAAAATATAAATACATTAAACATTTTTTATTATATACATCTGAAAGAGCAACTAAAATACTACTTTTCTACGTAGTCGCCAAACAAATTGAGACATTTATCGTAGAGATGGGCAAGCTTTGAAATTCCTTCATCGTAGAATTCAGCCGCCTGCGATGTCAGCCACTCAGTGACGCGCGCCTTGAGCCTTGCGTCGTCGTGAAAGCGCTGTGTTGCTAGCCAGGTTGGAAACCTCCTAGCAAGGTCATTCTTGGAAACAAGTGAAAATCGCTTGGTGGAAGGACAGGACTATAGGCCGGATGAGGAAAAACCTCCCATTTGAATGACTCAAGGAGTTCTTTGGTGCTGTTTGCTGTGTGAGGTCGGGCATTGACATGCACAAACAAAATTTTCGACGTCAATTTCCCTCGGCGCTTGTTTTGAACTGCTCTCCTAAAGTTTCACAGTACCGCTAAGAGTTTATTATTGCACGCCGTTCAAGAAAATCAATAAGAAGCACACCTTGCCTGTCCCAAAAAACCGTCGCCATAATCTTCCTGAAATGTTTGCAAACATATTCTTGGTTTTTTTGGGGAGCTTGTGTGCCCCCACTCCATTGACTGTAATTTCGTTTCGCAATTAACGTGTTTTACCCATGCCTCATCACCAGTTACGATACGATCCAGTAGTGAATCACCATGTCTGTCGTAGGCATTTAGAAATGTCAACTTGCCTTCATTCGCTGTCCTTTATGGTGGTCAGTGGCCATTTTCGGCACCCATCTTGCACAAAATTTGTGGTAGCCTAACTTTTGTATGACAATTTCAAACAACAAAGTCCGTGAAACTTGTGGGAAACAAAGCGAAATCTCCGTTATCGTAAATCGGTGGTTTTTGCGAACCTTTTCATCAACTTTTCGTGCATCCGCTCTTCGCTTCGTCATGAAAGTCAGTTCGGCCATTTTTAAATTAATACACCATTTTTGCACAGAACTTTCATTCATTACGTTGTTTCCGTAAACTGTACACACTTGGCGATAAATGTCTATGGGTTTAAAGTTGTTTGCCAACTAAAACCGTATCACTGACCGCACCTCACAACTGGCGGGATTTTCAATCGCAACCCACATCTTCAGTTGAAATTGCGAAAAAAAACATTTGAATGACTATGATCAATATCATCCATCCCTGCTAAAACGGGCGAACAATACTCGTCAGAATATGAAACCGGCAGGAACAGTGTTATTGACAGCAAAGTGGACCAGGGTTGACAAGACTGGAAATAACTTTATTAAGTTTGTAACGTTGCTTAGCAACCGCACAAGATAAACTTGACAACACTGTTAAACGTTATGTCAAATTGTTTTGCAAACAGGACCCTAACAGAATGTAGAAATAACAGCTGTCTTGGATAAGTTTTGATCTGAACTGAGAAATTGTAATTTTAAGTCGTTAATTTTTTAGGTGCAATATACTTAATTAACTCATAAAATTTCTAGATCAAATACTATTTTTAAAGATTAAAATTCGTGGTTATTATAGCACGCTGGTTTCAAATATGGGTAACCCCTTTTTTAAATCAATAATTAAGTATTAAAATGAAAATAATTTTTTCCTTCATTTAACCTAATCTCCATTTTTGTTATCGTTCTCAGATTCATATTGAGGTTTCAATGTTTCATGGTTTTTATTCCGACCTGTTTTCCTCGGTCTACCTCTTTTGAGGCTATCCATTATACTCCAGTCTGTCGCAGATTCTATCCGTCTGTCCATTGAAATAACTTTTGGCAATACGTAGAACTTATTCCTTCTATTGATAAATTAATCGATACCTAGATCACATTACGTCTAATTTCCAACATTATTATTTTATTTGTGTTTCACAATTCCCAGCAAATTCTAGAAAGTTTATTTTCACTGCCCGTAATTCTTCGTTGGTTATATTATTTATCACCCCTATATCAGCGGACACAACCATTACACGTCATAGTGACTTACTGTATATCTTATGTTTGTTGAAATGGAACAACAGGTAGATATATGAATAATGAGAGTTATTGGTATGTAAAAAAATACTTTTTTTTGTCTAAGAACAAAATAATCTTACTATAAGTTATCACATTTAATAAAAAGTAAATTTCGGATATCAATATTTAAATAAACGCAAAACATAGCGTTTTAAGTTTATTACAATAAAGAACATTCTCATAGAAAAGTGTGAAAGAGTCGAATACCGTAGCAACATCTGTGCAGAAAATAGGAGCAACCTTTATCACTTCAAGGAAATGTGTTGAAAAACCTGAAACCATCGCAGTTCAAAGGTCATGAGTCTAAAGGTTATCATTTACCCTAAAATATAAGGTACATTTTTGCAGTACTGATATAAAAAACCCATGTCCGTAGCAGCATCAGAGCCGAGTCTAAAAGTTACCCTTATCACTTAGCATAAGGAAAATTTCAGAGGCAATGGGTTAAGGAACTCAAAGCCGTAGCAGTATCTATGCCGATTCGAAAGACTACTCTTATCACTTAGCATAAGGAACATTACAGAGGCAATGAGTAAAGAAACCAAGGCCGTAGCACCATATGTGCCTATTCTAAAGGGTACACTTATCACTGAGAATAAAGAACATTTCAGAGGCAATGGGTTATGGAACCTAAGGCTGTAGCAGTATCTATGACAATTCTAAAGGTTAATCTTATCACTTAGCATAAGGAGCATTTCAGAGGCAATGGGTTAATGAACCTAAGGCTGTAGCAGTATCTGTGCCGATTCGAAAGATTACTCTTATCACTTAGCATAAGGAACATTACAGAGGCAATGATATAAGAAAAAAAGGCCGTAGCACCATATGTGCCTATTCTAAAGGGTACACTTATCACTGATAATAAAGAACCTTTCAGAGGCAATGGGTTATATAACCTAAGGCCGTAGCAGTATCTGTGCCGATTCTAAAGGAACATTCTAGAGGCAATGGGTTAAGAAACCTAAACCCGTAGCACCATATGTACCTATTCAAGAGGTTACACATATCACTGATAATAAAGAACATTTCAGAGGCAAGGGGTTAAGGAACCTAAGGCTGTAGCAGTATCTGAGCCGATTCAAAAGGTTACCCTTATATCACTTAGCTTAAGGAACCTTTTTGGAGGCAATGTGTTAAAGAGTATAAGACCGTAGCAATATCTGTGCTGAGCTAAAGTTCACCTTCATCACTTACCATAGAATGAGTCTTTTGTCTCTGACTTATAAAAACAACACAAGGAATAGACTAAATTTTGCCAAATTCCTTTGCAACAGAAAACGTTTCTGTTTCAATGTCCAATGAATGTTAAAGTTCATTACTATTATTTAAATCATGAAAATAACGTTACGATTAATTTTTAAGTAATGGTTCTATCTGAAATGCGTTAGGGCAGCTTTATTGAAATTTATGGCTCCGTGTGGATTAAGGGATTTTGGTAATTGCAGTTTTAAAAGTCAGTTTCAGTCAGTAGGCTCAGCGTATATTTGTAAATGATGGTGTAGAAAATATTTGAGATAGAATAAATACATTTTAATATTTTTCGTGCTTATTTGTACATTTTGATTTAAAATAAAATTTTATTAGCTTTACATAATGTGTAAGTTCCAGTCCCTGCTGAGGGTTTGAGGGGTGATTTATGATGCTATGGGAGTCTAATGAGCGTTTGTATGATTGTCTATCTCTCAATTTAAGCCCTCCCAATTATAGGGTTGCTAATATTAGTTCAAATAGCCGGTTTACTTTTGCAAATGTTTTGTCATAAGTAGAAATTTGTTATACTATTCTCAATTTCTAGTTTTTTTATTTCGATTTTCTACCATATTTTTGGAGAATTTAATAAACAAATATGTTTACCTCCACTAAAGGTTTACTTAGTTGTGATATATTAGTTAATATTTTACCAGTATTTTTGTATTGAAACAAGACATTGTCAATGTCTTATCTACCGTCATTATGCCGTAACATAGTTCTCTTTAGGAAAATTAAAGGTAAAATATTAAAGAAGAGGACGGAAGACTCTCGATTTGTATATATTTATGTGTAAGTGCACTTAGCCGGGATTCAAGTGCCTCGTTACTCGCAGAGTCTCTCTCTCTCTCTCTCTCAGCTTTCCATCGCATATTGCTGCTTCTTTTATCTTACAAAAATATCTCTTCTACGAATTAACTTTTTAGTACGTGGACGAGAACGAAGTCGACAAAGTAGCGAGAATCCGTTTTCTCAACGTCAGGTATTAGTACTTGGCTAAAAGATGCTTTTTCCACTTACTCTAGTAAGCTTCGTTTATGACTAACCTCTTAAGGTTAGCTACATTACCGAGTTTCTGTTATACTATTTATATATATATATATATATATATATATATATATATATATATATATATATATATATAGTATACAGAAACTCGGTAATGTAGCTAACCTACATATATAAATATATATATATATATATATATATATATATATATGCGCATGTGTGTTTCTGTTTGTGTGTGTGTATGTGTGTGTGTAGCAACTGATATAATATTATAACAAATGCAATCATTTAGTAAAAGAAATAATATTTGTGGCATATCTACAAGTGATTATTGGTGCAATTCCTTTTTAACATATTGAGATTTAATAAGGATTAATTTTGTCTTATTTGGACTCTCGCTCCGACGCTTTTGCACGTGACTAGTTTGACTAAGTTTTTAATTTCACCTCTATGAATCGATTTGCAACAATACAATTGTAACAGTCTCTGAACACTTAAGAAGAAAGTTGGACCTCTATATTTTATGCAACTGCCTCAAGTTTAAACATTTTAACCCCTTGTAAGTTTCTTCTGAAGGATAGGAACCATTGGAGAAGTGACTGAGATAAGCGAATACACATCGAATGTGTCTAACTTTGAAAGATTGCTTCTGACAGTGCTAAAAAGTATCTAATTACAGATAACATATACGCTTAGTGTTATAGCACTAACAATTTATATGCATATCATGTACATGTTATAATTGCTTTAGTCAAGAGATGTAATAAATGCAACCCGCTTAACAAAGAATATCTGTTTTTAGTCATTAGTTTAAGTTATTGTCTACGTTTCAATGTATTCCAACTCGGTGTAAGGCAATGTTTCATCATTAAAGCCCGCTTTAGTGCTTGCCAAGTGGAAATACCGTAGGTAACACAAGAAACTCTTTTCTAAACACGATTAGCTATAAAAAAATTCGCATCCAGTTCTGCGCCGAGATAAATTAACAATTACGCCTCATTCTCGTCATTAGAGTGTTATGTACTAGGAGGGGGTTAATTTCAGCCCTTTGTTTTACGAAGAAAACGTTATTAATATTCTTCTTAGGATTTATGTTACTGAATCGCTTGATGAAAGAATAAAACAATGATGCTGAGAATTATTTCTTCGTACATTAGGAAAAGTTTCTTTAAGATTCATTAGAGACACGTTTTTATTTTGTGTAAAGTCTTGTAGCCCGTCTCACACAGTAACATGGGTCGCTTGGTAGCGAACGTAATGTAAAATATATTATATTTAAAATATTCAGTTTAGTTTTGCATGACTGGCCCAAAAGACTATCCCTACAATTACTTTTCCGCTATAGGCCTACATTGTGCTTATATTAAACATAATATTGTGAATATTAATAATTCAATTTGCAACCAAATTGAGACACGTGTCTCATGGAAAAGACAATTTAATATTCACTTATAGTCCAATATTATATGGTAAATACGCACCCTATATTTCATAATCTATTTTTTGCCAAAGGATGGTTATATTTTTATGGGTGATAAATCCTACTTTTGGTAGAAAATTATAAAGTTGGATTATAAAATCTACTTCACTGGAATAAAGTTTAAATGACATATTTTTACAGTGTTTAATATCCGCTATGATTTATGATGTATAAAGAATTTTGAACTCTTATAAAACTCCTTAATATGTGCATGTTTCAAAGTGTATTCATTTAGAATTAGGATTACTTACTGATAATTTATTTGTTGCAATTTTCATCCCTTATAAACGCCACCAATTACGGTAAAATCATATAAAATTTGTGGTTAAAATATTTTAATTATTGAAAATCTATATTTTTGAGGAAAATTTAAGATGGAACAATATATTGCATAAAATTACAATCATACCTACTGAAAGATTGTAAAAATATAAATATTCAAATACTTGGAATTTTACAAAGTACATAAATAAATTTGACCAAATAACATATTACTCCATATTTTTGTTTTTTTCATAAACGTGATTACATACAACGTGATCACACAAACACGTATTAGAGAGAGAGGGAGAGATTGTTTTCATTTATTAAGAATTTACTCAAAAAATATCCATTAGGAAAATAAGTTTGATCAACAAACACAGTTGTGTTGTATTTACACATTCACTAGGGTTTACATTTATTTCACACCGTTTTCATTAGTGTTATATTCACACAAATTGTATCAGGAATTTATGTGTAGTTCGTAACTTATGTTGCTACGTTTACGGTGTGGAGAGAGATAAAGAGCGGGCTCTGTGTGAGAAACTTTGAGCAATGTAGCAGCTGACCTAAACTTTAATTAATTACATTGTATAGAGGTTAAACACTAACTTTGTATGGCCACTTTGGCTTCCTGGAAGTTCGCAGCGTGTAACACAACCTCGCCAAATTTCATTAACATTACATTAAGCAAGTTGTAAACCCTTACATTTATCAATTATACTGTGCCTATTAAATTGTTTAGTGTTCCATTCTGTTACTGTTAGCGTATACAGTATAAGGAAATGGTGTCAATACGTAAAACAACACACACATACACACACACACACACACACACACACACACACAAACACACACACACACACACATATATATATATTTATATATATATATATATATATATATATATATATATATATATATATATATACACGACACACACACTTACACAAACACACACACTCACACACGCTCACACATGCACACACACACACACACACACACACACACACACACACACACACAACACAAATACACATTACATACAAAACAAACACACAGATACAGCACACACAAACAAACAGACAAACTCACAACACACACACACACACACAAAACACACACACACACACACCTATAAAAAAAATATGATGATGATAATAATAATAATAAATAATAAAAATTAAAGTGGTTAATATAAACAGCAGTCAGACTTTATGTCCACTTTTTCTTAGATTCGTCTTCCAGCAACAATATTTTCATATTAATTGAGAGTCAAAATATATTCTTTTTATCTAGGTCCTCATATTCATGGTTTCACTGCTTCTCCCTTTCAATACCATCAACATAGGGAATAATATTGCCATTACATGATTGGACTTGCAACGGCGTGACCAGAGCAAGGCTAAACTTTTATAGACCGTAAAACATGACAGACAGATATAGCTTGAGGGTAGTATTCCTAATGTAGTGGAAGTAATAATATTCCGTCATATGTATCTATTACTACAAGTTGATGTAATATCTTTTTTTTTGGGCTAAGTTCATTACATGTATAAATATATATTATGGTTATTTTACTACTTTTTTTAAAATTTATAAATTAACGTGTATAAATAAATTGTATGTATTGTATTAAGTGATGAAATGTCGATAAAATGAGTTATCAACTAAAAATTCAACAATCGTTTGTATGGCAGATACATACCGTACTAAATATTTTTTCATATCAGTCGAAATATTAAATTACGCATATTTTTTTCAAGCCCTTTGAAACATAGTACGTTGAGGCAAAGTTGCAAGACCCAAAATCAGTTATATATACTGGGAAATGCTGCATTATGGGTCACAATTATATTGTGGGTAAAATTCCTACTATTTTCCCTCAAACCAATTTAAAACCTATCGTAATTCCCATAAGTGTCAATCATCGTGACAGGTCAGGCTCGCCCACCAAGGAACACTAACGGCTTTGGTTACTACCATGAAACTTCATTCGATAAGATCCCATGAACTTGAATTAAAATCTGATATAAACAGTTTATTGGAGGGTTCCCTTTTAAACAGAAAAATAATTGCTCGACAATGCGCCCCTAATTTTTAATGTAATAACTATGGTTTATCATAATAAAAATAAATCTCAGATTTATTGCAAAGTGATGTCTAAAAATTAATTACTTCATTTTACAGTTAACTTGTCTTTCAACTTAATCGATTGAGCTTATACATTTCACAGTTTTTACTAACAGTTTAATGTTACAATTTTAAAATTATTTGTATCATGACTTTTATTGGTTTTATTGGCAATGGAAAACATGTAAGAGAATATTGTATTGATATATTTCTTTACTTTTCTCACGTATAATAGTTTAGGCTTCTTGAGTTGTTTTAATATAATATTCAAACAACACTTCTGAAGTATTTTTACATTTACAAAATTTTATGTTGGCAGTAGTTTTACGCTTGGATGAATTTATACTGTATTTAAAGCATACTTTTAAAACTTACTGAAACAAACAGTTTCCAACCTCACCATGCAAAATTAGGCACAGCTGATGACTGCCTAGACAAAAACGTAGGAAATATTAATTTCTGTTGTTTAGTATTACTACTGCCTATTATTTTATTGAAAGTAACTTTTGGAGGTACTAGAACAATACAAAATCCTATTAGAATCAAATATTTTAGCAACGTTTTTATTTTTATCAATTTATTTTATTATCTTATAATTTTTATTTTATAATAGTGAATTTATTTATGTTATTCAAAATTTATATTAAAATGTTCTTTTTGAATATTTATAAATAAAAAAAATACTCATGACGTTGATGTACTCCAGATCCCATAATTTCAAATGGTTTTATTTCAATATAATTATAATTTTATGTAAAATAGCAGGTCTAATTCAGACAGATGTTAATACGTCAGAATTATGTAGTATTAAATGTGTGTGTGTGTGTGCGTGTGTGTGTGTGTGTGTGTGTGTGTGTGTGTGTGTGTGTGTGTGTGTGTGTGTGTGTGTGTGTGTGTGTGTGTGTGTGTGTGTGTGTGTGTGTGTGTGTGTGTGTGTGTCTGTCTGTGTGTGTGTGTGTGTGTGTGTGTGTGTGTGTGTGTCTGTGTGTGTGTGTATGTGTAAGTAGGGCATTGTGTATATTGTGTATAAGTTTTTTAAGTGGTGTACTGTTAAGGTACAATTCAGATCCAGGATTATATAAGTTGTCAGACATAGTTTTGATATTCAAAACGCTACTAAATTCGTTATTCATAACTTGACCGGAAAGCACAACTGTTCGCACTGGCTCCTGCACGGCAGCTACTGCCAAGTGCATTTGTGCATTTGTGCATTCCGGTTATTTTATGAATATCAAAGGTAGTAGTGTTTTGAAGTTAGTGTTTTTAATATCAAAACTATATCTGACAACTTTAATAAACGTTCCATTAAAGCAAACAGCAGTACAGCTTTTGGAACAGGTAGAATTTTCCTAATTGTTTTGGAGCAACAATTGATGGCAAGCATGTAGGTACACATTAAGGCTAAGCAAATCATTGGATCAATGTTACTGAACTATGAAGACTAGTATTCCACGTAAACATTACTTAGATATTCCATCTGCTTTCACATTGAATACTCATTTCACAGTTTTATATGTCACAGTTTTATGTTTAAAGTATAAAATAAAATATTAAAACGTTTTACTTACTGCAATAAAGTGGAATCAAAGATAAGTTTCGTTGTATTAATATTACGCTGAATATCTTAGGAGCTTTTATTTTTTTAACCTTTTATTTCTTTGCTATTAAATTATTAAAAGTACAAAGCCGAAGTAAAATAAATCTAAAATTATAAAATTTCAGAATTTCAATGAACTGTATTTCTCTTTTTAAAATTGTTTACTTTAGGTGAAAGAGTATAAGGCAATCATTTAACATCCTTTTTTCACTTTTTCACATTTTTTTAAAATGTTATCATGTTTGTATCATTATACAGCTAATCAGTTGCACACCTGACGGACATAAACTTACATACTACTTCTGATTTTAACAATACAGTAGTTTCTATCTGGAGATTTATGTTTTGAAGCATCTGAATAATTGAATTATATCAGACGGAAAAGAAATAGAGGAAATTTGATAATAGTCTCTGTAGAAACATTTGACTATTCCAGGCAGGGCTTTACCGGAAAACAAACCTAAAGTTTCATTTACAATTACGTCTCTTCCAGCCAGAAATAAAACAAACCGGGAACAAATGAAAGAATTCTTTCTGCTACACTCCCAGGTTAATCTGTTTCCCTTGGATTTGGACTTCATGTTGCGGTTTTATTTTAAATTTATTTTATTTTATTTTTACTTTTTAATGTAACAGTATCAAATAAAAGGGTATATCATCGTTAAATCAACTAATCGTTCCCATTTAGTAATGAATCTATTACAAAACATTTTTCTTATATAATTAAATAAATTTCAATATTATGGTGACAAAACATTTAAATCCTTGTCAGTAATAAAAGTTGTAAGATAAATAACTATATTTTTTACCATCCCACCTTCTCTATGTAAAAACAGATGTAATTACCCTATGGTATTTGAAATTGATAAAAATAAAGTAATTAATGTCTTTACTTAACTAAAGACTTAAACATAGTACGTGGACAGTGAAAAATAGGTGAAAATAGCTAGGACGGTGTTATAAAATATATTAAAATTGTTCAAATAAATATGAAAAACATTATGTTGTAATAATAGAAAAAAACATTAATTTCTTTCTTTTACCATCATTTTGAATATCTATTTATTTAGTTATATTTTTCTTATAATATTTGTGCTGTCTCACTCGGTATATAGTGATAGGAAGCTTACTTACACTTCAATAGAAGGGTGTTATTTCTTAATTTAGGTTACCATTTTACTTTGAGCAACATTATTCAAGTTTTATAAGATCTGATAGGTTTCCTTTGTTACCAGAAGTTTCGTGTAGACTTGAGGTTATGGGCAACGTTTATGGGTCTCTAGATTATTACATAAAGGTTAGAAGATTAAGTTCTTCATTGGATAGGCTAATATTCTAGATTGGCCTATATTGATTTCCAGCTATATATATTTATACACTCTGTCGTACCTGTTGATGTGTTTGTGTGTATGTCAACTTAAGCATACAGAGAGAGCTAGAGATATCTGATACACATACAGATATTTAATCAGGACGACAGAGACAGAGTTATTTATAAGAATTTCTTGTGGCTGGAAGATATTTCTTTTCACATAAGTAAAGGCTTGGGAATGCTCAACGTCATTATGTAATGATTTTTAAGCAAGTACCTTTCATTTATTTAAATTAGAATTTATTTAATGCGAGGTTTTGCTTCATATTTTATTAGAGGATTTATATAGAATAATATCTGAGTAGCTCAACACACCCTCTGTGGAAGCCTCTATACCCCTTTTTTTTAAAACAAAAGGCAGTAATCACTCTTTCGTTTCCCATTAATTAATTAATGCAAGGAAACCGATAAATTTACGCGTAATGGAAACAGATTTGTCCCGCCGTCATTTGAATGCGTTGACAGATCGCAGTACGAGGAAAATGTGTGAGTAACAGAGAACAGTAGAAATTCTATGAAGTTTATCTAACAAAATTTATCTATCTCTAGAGATGGTATTTCTGCGATTCTTTTTTTATAATGTTGTGTTTCTTCGGTAGAAATTTTATTTCTAAGCATGCTTTTTTCTTTAATGAAGGCTATCAAATCTAAAGCTCGAAAACGTTTATCTGACAATCACTTGTCCACAAACAATGAAATATTCATTGAACAGTTACCAAAAAAGTGTCAAATTTCCCACTAAAATAAAATATGCCAGACTTCATTTTATGTTTATAACATTTTAGAGGAGAAATTTGTTTTTCATTTTTTAAATCTTGATGTAATACCAACATTGCAACTGTATAAAGATAGGGATTTATTGACATCTTGTTACATTGTTATAGGTATGTACGCTATTATGTGTAAAAAAAACCTTTGTGTATGTATTGTATTTATGCATATTACAAATAATGCTGGACATCAAATTTGGAAATTCAAGCACAACTAAATAAAACGAATTCTAACTGTTGAGCTTGGTAAGATTAAGTCCTGCGGCCCGGCTCGAAAATAAATGGTCAGTTAATTGGTCCAACGTACCAAAAAGGTTGCCCACCCTGTTATAAGCCATGAGGAATTGAAGGTAAACGTATATAGCTTCCACATATGTATCGTGGGAGCATCGTGGAATCATGACCGAAGCAGTTGTAGTACCAAACATGCAATTAAATAGCTGAAGTGATTCCTTGGACGAAATCAAAGCTCCCATCACGGGTGTTTCTGAACATGCCAGTGTTAGTCTCGTCCTAGAGGTATTCCGGTGTTAGAGAACTTTAACACTATATAGTGCGGTGTTATTTCGTCCTTTTATCTCGCGATAAGTCAAAGATCTAGTATCCAGATGAGGCGCTACTCACCAACGTTCGGTAGTTATAGGTTGATGTCGGATTCGTGGGGTAATCGTTACTCATTAACCTAATCATGTAGACTTATGCACAAATAGACATTTTTCTATAATAATTTATTAAAAACCACTACAGAAAATAGTGGGTTTCTACATTGCATTACGATTACAAAATTCAATTTAACTAGCATCTGCACTGTCAGAACATAATCCTATATATAAGGAGAAACATGAGATCTTTTGTAAACTTTGCACTGAAGTACAATTAGATATACGAGAGTATCTTACAGATTAAGCCGTACATAGAGCTTCATTAAAACTAATAAACTAAACCCTCTTTTTATAAACTTTAAAACATCTTCTATATATTTATTGTATATTATAAAATAGAGACTCTCCTATAGTAGCAATTACGTTTGGTCTAAAATGAAACTGGGGTTTCGGTTTTGGTCTGAATTTGAGTTCCTTTTGAGTTACTGAATTTGAGTTGGTTTGATATTTCTCGGAACATCCTCATTTATACAAAAAGGAAATACTCTTATAGAAAACGTTTTTCCATATTAATATTTGTTTAATGTACAAGTTTAAACTAAAAGCTCAATTTTGTAGACTGATACAAAAAATAATATCGTTTCAAAATCGCCTAAATAAATACAAATCAAGGTTTACAATTTAAAATTAAAAATATAAATAATCTTTAAGTAATACAGGTTTTAAAAGAGGATATAAGGACGCAATAAACTGCCAACGAAAGTTAATTTTAGAATTATTCAAATTAAAATAGTTCATACTTTTATGTTTTCTGTTTTGTGTTCAGTCATTACATGCAATATTTTCTGTGCTAAATGCATTTTTTTTAACTTACCGCGTAAACTGTTTATTGCATCATCAAAGTATTCAAGAATTTAAAAAATCCCACCTGTAATATAGGCGTGCTATATCTATCCCACCGTCGAATGTCACGAATTCCAAACCTTCTCTAGAAGCTGTCTGAAACTGTACATAGGTGTACATGGGTGAGCAAGTAACACCCACTTTATTGTAACTAGAACCGAAATAGAATATACTGAAGGTGGTTCTTGTATACAAATATTTTAACACAATGATGCACATAATCAAGAATCATAGATAACAATATCTCAAAACATAAAATATATTCGTCTGGAACAATTTAATTCGTCACGTTTGGGAACAGACTATGCAGCGATGATCACGTCATGAGTATATAACACAGAGGCTCTTCAATGCTAATTTGTAGTTATTTTTTAATACTCAAGTTGAAATAGTTCATACTTTTATGGCATTAAATGCAACATTTTCCAGGACATTGTTTTAAGTTTATCGTGTAAAATATTTGTTATACTAAAACATTTGAGAAAAAACACACAATTCTATTATATACGTTGTAAATATTTTCCATTTTTTTAAATCACATATATGTATGAGCAAGTACATCGTAATGTAACAAAAATCTAAACACCATTGTGATCACGATTGGAATAGAATAGACTAAAGTCATTTCTTCATAAAATAATTTAAAAAAACTATGCATGTAATCTAATTACAAAAATCCTTCCAGAAATTTAAAATATTTTCGACAGGAGCAATTTAATTCTACAAGTTTAAGAACAGACTTATAAGTGCGGAAGATCACGTTATGAGTCTATAAGAAAGCGTTCATTCATTTGTAACTCTCTACTTTAAATAAATCGGATTACGTATGTACTTATCCAAAGGATGTAACAGCTGTCCCACTTTAATATATTCATTATAATTATGCAATATATTAGGGTTGCAGGAAAGAGGGGATTAGACCATCTACCCTTTACTTATCATCTTTCTGGAAGAACCCTTAATCTTTTAACAGCATCTATTTAGTGAGACAGAGAGGTATTAGCGTGGTTTTATTCCCTCAAGTAGGAGGTGATATTTTCATTATCTTTCCTCTATATACAGAGCATCTTATAGCTATTAAACGATATTGTGAATTTTATAGACCTTAAATGAGATTCACGAGTTTTCCACAAGCTTGAAGTTTGTGTGCAAATGTTAGAGGGAGGGAAGAGCAAAATTGGAGAAGCAATTGAAAAAGATCTTGGAATTTTAATTGTTTAAATATTTTATAGATATTAGTTCTCAAAAAAACAATTACATACGTAATTTGTTATGGACAGTAATTACTGACAGCCTTTATTAAAAAAACAAAAACAAATTTATTTTAAAAATAAGCAGTAAAAGGGGTGTAACCCATTATTAAGTAAGAGTTATTGTTAAAAGATTTAGCGATTGACTTAGTAGATAAAAATTGGTAAAGCAAGTTGGAAAACAGCACAACGTTGCTGCAGAGGATTTGATGTAACCCGTATACAACCACACGTGTACTTTCTACAAATGCAAACTTTTCGAACCCCTCGAGAAAGTTAGGAAAATACGAAGAGAACATTTTAATACTAATATATAAATATATCATGGCTGCCAGACACTAGTTATTGCGTAATTAATCAAGATTATCAATATAATCTAAGTAGAAGTCCTTTGGATATTTTTTAATTTAAAATTTATTTATATTAGTAAACTTAATAACTATACAGTTCCGTTCGCAATATTTGTTGCTATCGGAATTATTGTTTCATTTGGCCTCAGATAACTTTGAAATTGTTCGTTAAATGTTCCAGTTTAGAAGTACACCTGAATGGCGTTATCACAATATGTTTGCTTAATATCGACCCACTTCTTCGCAAAACTTTAACAAACATATCTTCTCTCCAGTTTCGCCCTTGAAAAACTTATTATCTAGACATTTATAAATAAAATTGTGACGATAGTGTTAAACTTCGCCTGAAATATTTTTCTTGACATTTTACGTGGTAAAAACATTTTAAATCTTTCTTCTGGATAAAATTTGTTAAATTTGTACCTAATGTTTTCTTAATGTGGTTGTGAGGTATATTTAATGTGCATTAGTATTTTATGTGAGGAAATATTTACTCGGCGAAAGACAAAGAGTGTAAAATGACTCAAAAATCATTACCTTTTGAAGAAAGCTTAAAATACTTCAGTTATAAAATATAAAAATCTATTTTATTGAAAATACAAATTCTAGTTAGTCATTTGTTTACCATTTACAATGATCCGGGTACATTCTTCATCTCTATACATATTGTAGTATTGTATAATTCTATATGAAGAGCGGGTCTCAACTCTCTATAAATAAACATCATTTGCTGTGTAACGTAGGCTACAAAATACTTCTTAAAATGATAAATTCCCTAAACACAAATACCGTTTGTATGCAGATAACGAGAGATTTGATCTAATAGGCTGTGCACACAGTTAGCATCACGTTCGACAAGAGACGAAGTAAATGGCAAAGAATTAATGGTAACAGTTAAAACAGTTGTCAAGTAATTAAGGCATTTAGCTTTGACTATATCTTGCTCCATGTCTTCTATCAATAAGTCCTGTTTTTACTTGCAACCTTTTTTTTATATTCTGGTTTCACATATTTCAATCTAATCGTAAGATTTAGCGAATCTTCACATATTTCTTATAGCAAAAATAAAATAAAGTAAAGGAAAATTTAGGTAAAATAGTTACAGACAAATTGCATTTCTCATATAGTTTTATAATTGTTTAAATATATTTTTTATACTTTAATTGGCGTTAGCCCTTTTTAAAGATTTTAAAAAACAGCTATATTTATTATTATGACCTATTTTATTTAAATTTTACAATTTATCATTTTTTGAAATTTTGCTTTTAAATGAATAATTTACTATCATATTAGAACATGGATAAGACAAAAATGATAATTACAAACAGGAAATACATTTTTTTAACAAATTACAGAGTAATTAAATTTTATATCTCAAATTAGGAATGTATTTCTATTAATACTGTGTCACACAAGTCAGAGGGTTACGCCATTTCACATGCTTTACAATCTGGAGCTTAGGGCACTTTTCCTTTGAAATAGGATTCGGAAAAATAACCCTCCGTCGGCCGTGGTCTGTGACACAATTCTATAGAAAGTACTTATATCAGAAAATTATATCAATAACCAACTCTAGTACTTACCTGTAATATTCTGCTTCGTTCTTCGGAGTCGGACCGGTCATGCAGGCTCATTACAATTATTCTAATAAGGAACAATATATTTTACATTTTAAATAGAAAGGTGAATTATTGGAATACAACAATTGTAATTTATCTTAAATTAAATACCTAAATACAGTCACAGATATAATTTTAGACTTTAATTAGTTAATTAATAAAATATACTTAGTTTGTCGTCTCGGCAGTGCATGGTCTTAGATCCAATTCGACAGATAGAAAATAATATAAAGCCGGAATAAAATCCCCCTGACAGTTACATTAAATTATCTACACAGAAGAGTCTCGAAATTCCGAATCCCGATTTTTCGAGCTTCCGTTAAATTCGGTTGCGGCTAAGCAGGGTTAATCAGAAAAGCTGCCGGCGATTAAAAGCATTTTCACGTCACCATTGCCGGTTTCATACAAGAAATAATGAGCTGATTGGATAGATAAAGAACTATTCAAAGAGTGTTTTTTACTGAAAAGATTAAAAAGTAAAGTATTTGCTTCAGAAGGCTACTTTTCTGTTAGACAAAGCACATTTCTTATCAAGAAACTTCCAGGTTGGGAAAATTGCGATGTGAATAATTTGAGATAAAAGATGTTACGATCATTGAAATGACAGAAAAAACTACTGAAAGCATTGATGACGAGAATAAAGATGAAGGTTCAACCGAAACAGTACAAGAGGAAAAATTATTCATGGTGAAGGAACTACCGCCTTGGAAACTGCACTACGCTATATTGAACCGCAGACAGACACAACAGCAACAGCTGTTATTTTGATAAGACATCTACGCGACACCGTAGCACAAATACTAGCATATAAGCAAAAGATACATACAAACGTTTTCCAAAATATGTAACAACCGTGATGAACAATCTATTCCAAAGCAACATTAATTTATGTAAGTACTGTAATAATAAAGTTCGATTACTTACTTTTTGCATTAATAATTATAGTATTAGAGTTTATTAGAACATCGAGCCATCGAGGCCAACCTTGGAAGCTCGTAATAAGAAGTAAGAAGAAGTAAGAGTTTATTAGAACTCCTGTTTTTTTTCTAATATACAGGAACGTATTTCCGTGTAACCCGAGTGTTCGGTAATACCTGTATACATACATACATACATACATACACAAACACACACACACACACACACACACACACACACACACACACACACACACACACAAGTATATATTCAGGTAATAAATAATTAGAGGACCCTGGAGCAATGCAAAGTGAAACAGGATCGTATATCCCCAGTTAAAAGGTGTCTAATAGGTATTTTATTACTCCATATCTTAGAGTTAACGGTCGTTATCTTGGATTTAAAGGTCCCTATCTTGGATTTATCAGTTCATATCTTGGATTTAACGGTCCCTATCTTAGATTTAACAGTCTGTATCTTGGATTTAACGGTCCTTATCTTGGATTTAACGGTCCGTATCAGGATCTCAGTTTTATTGTTGACTACAAATAACAAATATGTAATAATTACATTTTTTTTGTTGTAATAACAAACCTTCGTTAAAAATTAGAGCTTACAAACTTATTAAAAACTGTTCAGTACGCAACATGAATTATCAGTTTACTTAAGGCGAGGGATTTACAACTAAATCTATTTAATTTATACAATATTATAAATTGCTTTACCTGAGTGTCCGTATATCATGTCTTACTTTAGACAGATCCAAGTACTTCAGATTAATACATATATTCAGATCTACTGTATGCAATTAACTAACTTACGAATGAAACTGGACATATTGTGCTACAGGTCAGCCATCCAAGAACTAAGAAAAAATGAACTGACTTGTCTAAGCTTTAAGTTTCGGCTTAGAATAACTGATAACGTACGTTCGGCGAGGTGCTGCGCTCTTGCGTCGATATCGGAACTAGTTTTAAATTATTTCGAGTAAACGTAACCCTGATTAATATTTTTTTACAAAAAAATTGTATCAATACATATCCCGATGATCGGAGGGAATTTATCCCTTCACCCCAGTTAGGATTGAATAATATCATATCTGTATATTCTCATTACTGAGAGAGAGATGTTAGAAATAAACATAACTGAACTGAAATGTAACGTCATTCAGTGCCACATGATAAGAAACTGGTTTGTTTGTAAATATATAAAACATGTTTACTGTAGTTAAATGATTTTAATGAAGTTTGGTCAACTTTGTCTACAAGTCAAATGTCATGACGGCTGCCTTTGCAAACAAGAGCTCTCACAGCGTTAATTAAATTAAGCGCGCTCATTCATCAAAGTCAAGCGAAAAACTAAATCTCTTGTGAAAAAAGTTTTTTTGCTTTTGTTTTTCTCCGGTACCAAATTCACATGTTCTATAGATTGATAGATTGCTTTCACTGAGTTTTAATTTATAAAAACAACGAAATGCAATTTATAATGGGGGAGCACTCGATATGCGTGTTGGACCATTAAATCTAGAACAAAAGAAATTTAATGATAAATTAAAAAGGCAAAATAATGACAAAAGGGGGAAAACATCAGGTGCGCTTCGTCAGATTAATGACACGTTTGTAATGTTGTCAATATTGGGACTGTTACGAAAACCAATTACAACATTTGACAATGAAACAGGCCCAACGGTAACACCAAATGTGCAAAAACCAATACATTTTCACTTTATATATCGGTGACATCAAACCATGCAAAATTAGTGTTCTTCAATGCTTTGTCACCGTGAAATTTGTTATTTTAGCAGCTTACCTTGTGCGACCAACTGTACGAGTAGAGCAACCGATTGCTTCTATGAGCGGACCAATCTTCATTTCTTTGTTATGCGTAACCTCCCGGCTAGCTGGCCTGAGCAACCGGGCGGGTCCACAGGTGGCGGATAGTGGGACGGCCTACAGATATGTAGGTTATCTGTGAATAAGGATTCCGGAAGGTTTCTGAATAAGCTGGCCTGGACCAAGGCAATGGTTCAAAGGTGAGGAATTATCCTTCCTCGTCAGTCAACCGGTTGGGTGTGGTAGAAATAACTGCTCTGACTGGGGAGACTGGGGTAGTTGGGAATTAAGTCCTCACAATGCTACTCTCACCTCACGGGTGAACCAAGGGCAATGCGACAGTGAAGTATGGGCGGGAAACTACCCTAACGACACAGTTGTAAAATAGAGAGTAAAGCAGGCTGTTCACTCCATGAGCAACAGTTAATAATGTCCTGAACTTGGGGTGTGCTTCAAGGTCAGTGACTGAATACCCAAACCAAGGTGTAAGGCATCGTGCCGATGGATGAGTGGCTGCAGGGTATAAAATGCAGTAGCACACGATCCCCTTGAGGAACCAGACAAAACCTCATTGTATGGTGTCTTGCCAGGGCAGTGGGGGTTCTGCTGTGGTTGACCGTTCTTTCCCCCATACTTGGGAAGCCAATGGACCAAGTAAGTACACAAATTGATGTTGAGTCTGCACAGACAGCGGGAGCCAATGAGACGGCAAACCGTGAGTCTGTAACAGATGTGTCAACGGCAACCAAAACTGGGGGTGTGGGGGCGGTTACCAAGCTGCCGACTGCAGAAACCAGTGAAATGGTTGTAGAGTTGAGCACGCTTTCTCTACCGAGAAAGCGTATGAGTGGAGCGGCCAGAAGGCGGCTCCGAAGAGATCAGGTGAGAGCAGCGGGAGGGCCAATAATCCTGAACAACGCAGGGGAGGCCAAAACCGAGCCGAGCATGTTAACGTCTAGGACTTGGATGTTGTGAGGGGTGAGGTGCCACAGGTCGGAAGCAATCAACCACTAGCACCAAACCCCAGCATGGAGATTGCAACTCGAACAACTGGGCTAATCTCCCAGATGTTTCGGGACATATGAGTATCGAGTGTGTGGTCAAAAACCCTGTCTTGGAGATGGGCAGTGACAACCTTACTCGGACGTTTGCACCTGACCAGACCCACCAAACTATGACGGAATGGTCAGGGTCAGTAACATCGGGAGCTCAGATCTGGTACACAGATGGCTCCAAGATGGACTTCGGCACTGGAGCTGGGATGTATTGTTAAAACTAGTTTTTTCCTTGGGGAGGCATACCTCTGTCTTTCAGGCCGAAATATATGCTATAAATGCCTGTCTGGGAGAGATGGCGAGAAGGGGAATACACAGGACCCGGATTGCTACTTTCTCTGACAGTCAGGCAGAAATTAAGGCACTAAACGGACGTGTGGTCACCTCGGCCATAGTCAGGGAGTGCCTAAATAACTTAAAAGTCCTGGCAAGGCACAATCAAATCAAGATAGGTTGGGTGCCAGGGCATAGGGGAATATTTGGAAATGAAGCCGCAGATGCACTGGCCAGAGAGGGGTCTTCAACTCCCCTGATTGGACCGGAGCCGGCGGTAGGTATTTCCAAATCTATGGTCAAGATGGCAGTGCGAAGGTGGATGGCTGAAAGACACTGTGAGCACTGGATCAGGGCTGAAGGGATGAGACACAGTAAGCTAACCCTTAGGAAACCTTCCTTGGGGCTGCACAAGAGTCTCATCTATCTGTCTAGGCAGGAATTGAGGACAGCCACAGGTCTACTCACGGGACACGGTGGACTAAGGAAACATCTGCATAAAATGGGTGTCTACAAAGATGAACCGGTGTGCAGATTATGCGGGCAGGAACTGGAGACTGCCACACACATTATTTATAGATGTGAAGCACTTGCCAAGAGGCGCTTCAACCTCTTTGGTGATAGGACAGCTCTGGTGGATGCTAAAGGTAAAACACTAGTCAGGAAACTCCTAAACCTGGTAAGAGGGAAGGGGCTATTTGACTAGATCAGGGAGGTAAGTACAATATACCTTAAGGTAGCTGTGCTTCGGGCAGTTTAAACCGCTCCCAAGTTAATAAAAAAAAATATGCGTAACCTCGATTGTTAAGCGAAAATCTAAAATATTTTAGGGTAATCCTAAAAACTCCAAACCTCCAATTGTATTTCCAATGTTTCAACTTATGGGGTACATTTTGAATTATGGAAGAACAGTTTTTGAGTGTTGAGGCAGTTCTCATAGATATTATTTTTGGAACTGTTTAGATTTGATTTGCAATCTACGCAATTGGCTGATTTATTGCTCATTATTCTTTCGAATATTGCCTGTAAAGTTATTTTTTAAAGTTAGTAAAATTTTCACAACTTCCTAGCATATAGTTATTTTTTGTGAAAGTTTAAATTAACTATTTTTTTGATACAAAATATTCCTAAGCTGAACCCATATAAAAAGGATGTTCGAAAATTAAGGTAGCTTTTCAAATTTCGCGGTCAACGTGCATTCGATTTTAGATTTTTTTTTACTTGTTTTATGTTGTTGTGTTTGGGACATGGTACACATCTCTCAAACATGTATTTTCATTTTCAACAATATAGCATATTTCGTTTGCTTTTGAGATTTTATACAAAGGTTAGACATCTCTTGGTATGTTCGCCCATTTCTTGCTACAAAAAAATTAATTAAAGAATTTGCATCACTATTTGTGTGAAAAATGGAACTAAATGCTCCAAAACACATGAATTATAAACAGCTGTATGCGGTCTGTCTGCTCTAGGTAAAATATATTTATAAATGGTACAAGTTTTTCTAAGATTGCGTTAAGAGTTAATGATAAAACTCGCCTTGGATACCACAACATATCAACAACAAATTAAAACGTTGAACTAGTGAAGAAACCTTTTTTGTAAAATTATCCTATCATCGTTGTTTGTGTATGTGAGTGTGTATGTGTGTTTATATATATATATATATATATATATATATATATATATATATATATATATATATATATTCAATATTTGCTTTTTAATTTTTTTTGGGAGGTTTTGCGGGATTTCAATATTTTCGGAATTTCCAACCCTCCTCGAAACTATTTTGTAATATTTCCTTGCTTAATATTAATACACCTTGTTCGTTTCGCAATTTTATCAATTCCGCTTGAATGTTTTCTGGACCAGTTTTGTCTATATTTTTTTAGTTCTCTGCAATTTATTCTTCTATTTCTAGTATGATTGTAGACTCTGTTATATGTATTTGTTGTGCCTAATCTCTCTACTGAAAGTCAACTCGCTTCTATGTTCAAAGCTTCTTACCGTATTTGATCCGTATTTGCGGTGTGATTGGTAAGATAATGTTGTGGCTAATCTCTCTACTGAAAGACAACTCGCTTCTATGTTCAAAGCTTCTTACCGTATTTGATCCGTATTTGCGGTGTGATTGGTAAGATAATGTTATGAAAAATCTCTCTACTGAAAGTCAACTCGCTTCTATGTTCAAAGCTTCTTACCGTATTTGATCCGTATTTGCGGTGTGATTGGTAAGATAATGTTGTGCCTAATCTCTCTACTGAAAGTCAACTCGCTTCTACGTTCAAAGCTTCTTACCGTATTTGATCCGTATTTGCGGTGTGGATTGGTAAGATATTGATGTGCATCCTTTATTCCCTTGGATACTTTAATACTTTTAAACTTTAAAGTTCTTAAATTTAAATATGTTAAATAGTTTAAATTTTAAATATCCATTTCTCCACGATTTTAGTCCTTATTTTCGAATTTAACTTTTTGACATTTTGTACACCTCTACTCACCTCCTCCACAGATAGCCGTTTAGACTACTACATGCTTCATTTACCATGTTTTCTTTATGTATATTCCTTTCATATGTTTCGTTTTTCTCCCAAGTTATTTCACCGAACGCCGGTTTTTCTTATATGTCAGTTTATCGATTTCTGTTTTGGTATACATAATTTATAGCTATTTTCCTTCATCTCTGCTTATTTCGCAGCTTCATGTATATTATATATTTATACAATAATAGTTATCTCCATTGCATTGAATTTTTTTCTGTAATTTCTCATCACCTGTCTTCTGGTATACACCTCTAATACTGTCTTGCTCCAAACTATACATATACTATTTTGGTCCTTCTGGCACCTCATTATCTATCTCCTAATTTCCCTTTCCCCGCTTTTTGTTCTGCTCTTTCAAGGAAAACTACATTGACTTAAGCCGTTGATAGTCTCCACACTTAATCATTTTCACATCTATACAGTTTTTATTTTTTATCTTACTCTTTTTATAATTGACCCCAATTTCGGGCGTCCTGGGTTTATTCATTTATCCATTTGTGTTGATGTAACGCATTTCCTATTCCAAATACATTTTTCTCGCATACTGCTACGAGTTTGTATTCATTGTCATTTACTGAACCCCCTCCCCCATATCTTCTACTACCTTTTCATTTGTTATTTTCCTGCCCTACTGTTTAGGGCACCGAACAATATAATGGGAGGCTGAAGAAGTCGTACGAGGAAAACGTTTCCTTTAAGTGTAAGTTACAATTTAACAACCTTTAGTTAACAAAAGGTCTGGTCGCAAGTAATAGCAAAGTGTAATAAGCAATATAATGTATCTCGTTTTTCGTAACTAGTTTTTTGGATAATTGTGGTTTTTCGAAAAATCGCTGTTTTTTATACTATATATAGCCATCATTCACAGCATATACCAATTCAATGGCAACTTTGTTTCCTCTAATTCATAGAATAATTTTTATTGTTCTTTTGTTAATGAGTTCAAACTCCGAATTATATTTTCTAATTTTTTGTATGACTACCCCACACCCTGCTAGACTCTTTGTTAACTCCACTATAGAAGTAGTAACATTTTCCCAAATTTTCGGACCTCAGTTCTTTTTTCTTTTTCTACATTAAAACTGTAATATTCATGTTTAATTCAATTAGAACTTCATTTAGTTTTCAGAAAATGCTCTCTACATTCAAAGTTTCTACATGCTCACAGTACGTTTACACAGACTTGTTCGACATCTTGAAGGCCATTTATTATTCCCTGGATGACTTGTAGGTTTGTTGACATTATTTTAGTTTTACCAGTAAAAAGAGTTTGTCCTATGTCTAACCCCCAATTTGGTGGTGCGTTTTGATTTCAGAATATTTTTCTCCTAAGTTTTTTGTTTTTTTTATAGATTAAAAACTCTGGCGCGCTGCCTGTTGGTCCATGGGGGCTATTTTATTTACTTCCCTCATACACACCAGCTAGTTAGCGCGTTACCCTATTCGCCACCTGGGGGCACACTCTCTAGGGGCCACAGGCTCTACAGGGGAGTGATATTATTAATATAGGATACCGTAAAGAGTAATAAAATCAGCTGTTACGTAAAATCAAAGTCACACTATATCAATGTTATCAAATACAAGATATATTGAATGTACTGTAGACTGCATTTAAAAATGACTTAAAACTAACCTCCAAGAAAGCTCTAAGTTAAGACTAAAACAGTTGTGTGACTTATGACTGCCATAATAGGCTTTCAAAAATCTTTCCATTTTCAACTTTTATATCTATGTTGTTGTATTTATAGTAATGTTTATAGCTTTTATTTTCATTGACCTTTTTAAACTCAGAATATAATTATAAATTTTCTAAACTTTCTCACTTTCCATAATTGAAATTATTTGCTACTATCTTTATAATTATATATTCATCTGTTCAGTTTAACTTGCAGTTATTCTTATAATTTCTGTATGACCGTTTGTTAGTTTTATTTATCATCATTTAATACATAAAGCTATATTTTATTTATACAGAACTGTAAATTATCAACTTTGGACCTAACCTTCCTCACGTGTGATGTAGGTTTAAATATCGGCCTAATATTGTACTACATTTTAAGGGTGTGTTTATTAAAACCAATTGATAAAAAAGTTTAGTTTTAAAAGATAAATATAAAAAATTTTATAATTTCTTATTTTAAATATTACAAACACTAATTTAATGTATAATGTTGTATATATTTTAAGGAATAACTACATAGAGTAAGTTTATTTTTCAATTAAGGAATTTGCCGGTTTTATTTTCATGCAAGGTTTGTTAACACGTAGAATATTGTTTACAAATTAATATAAACGAGACATTAACAACGAACAATTAATATCCACATCTTTGGTTGTTGCCAGTTGCCATCCTGTCCTAGGTTAGTGATCGAACGTTCTCATTTCACAGTAAAAGTGCAACTGGATCCAATTCGCCAACGACTATGACACTACAAATTCAAAAAGTTATAAAAACAGTTCAGATTTAAATAAAGGGTTTTTAAAAGAATATAACTCTTTCAAACACTCATTATTTTATGTTATTTTTATTGTGCCGACATTTCAAAACTTTACGCCGTTTTAGGGAATACTTTTACGAATTACTTGATAACAAAAAGGTAATTGAACAATGAGCGTTTAAGATGTTACGAAGAACAAAAATAATTCACGTTATCAAAAAGCGATAAAATTGTGGGGGAAGTGTTGAGATATTGCTTAGGGGTGGAGTTAGGTTAGGGTTGGCTGACAGGCGATGGGTTTCATAAATTCACGGGGTTTCAATTACGATTTCAAACTCTAAAAACTTCATTCTGAACATTTCAGCGACACGACGCGAATTTGGGCGCCATGAATGGAAACTAAGTTTTATTTGAGTAATACATCACACTGTTGTGGGGGAAATGAAACATTTTTAAAGTGAAAATAATTTTGAAATTTCATGAATTGTGTAACTATGTTGTTGACCATCAAATCTTTATAATGGTTTAGTTATGTGTCACTGCAATTTACTTTCAGTCTTAATGAAATTTTTATGCACACGCTTCCTTTTATTTATCCCTAGTTGTTATTCACGTTTTTTCCCATGTTACTCGCCATTTGGTGGCTAATTTTATCCCTATATCCTCTTTCGTGTTAACTTCCTCATATTTATTCCTCTTGACCTCCCCTCATTATTCCTCTTCAGCTCCGTCTTCAGGACGTCTAACTTCATTTCTCTTTCCTTATTGCTGAATGACTTTAATTTCATTTTGACGAAAGTAAAAGTTTGTAATTTCTTGTGAATTATCTGAGTTTACTTAAAGATATTTTCATGTCAGTAATCAATAGTTTCTTACCTAGAAATTACTAAAAATGCTAATCGAACTAATAAAAACTTCAAGAAAGCCATACTAGTAATAAAGAAATCATAATTATTTGTAAATTATTATGAAAACTATTACGTAGTGAAAAATGTAATAAAATGCATTTTTGCAATACCTTTACTCTAACAGTCTACTATAGCATACATTCAACGCGTGATGTATATTCCGAAACCATTAAAGTATCTTAATCCTAAATCTGACATAAATGCAAGAATAGAAAACAGATGGTACTGTCGTTACTCCCACCTCAAGGCTGATTTCCAATAATAACCAAAAACGCCCGAGGAAATTTGGAGAACTCTGACAAGTTGCGAGATGGCCTAGCTCCTAACCTACTATATAATAAAGTAATTGTTATTTTGAAATTGGGTTTTCCCACAATAATTAATAATTTTATAAATAAATAAATAAATATTGTTTTATACTAAATTTTATAATTATTTTTACTGTTAACTTTAGTAACATTAAATGTTAATTTACTGTCATTACTTCATATTATAATTATTAATTAATTAATATCATGATTCTATATTACAAATAATTATAAATATTTGGAACAAATAATTATTCTTATAGTTTTGTTTTTTTAATTAAAATTTTTTTTTAATTATTAGGCCTACAACGTATTCTACCATAGTATAAACTTTTAAAATTGCATTTATTGAACTTATGTGGAATGGGCACAATAATAAATAAAAATTTAAAATAATCTTAAATTAAAGAGAATAACATTGATTTATATAAGTAACGTTTTAAAATTAATACATTCATAAAACTATTTAAAATTAATTTCAAATTCATAAAGCTCAAGCCAGTAGCAGATCAATGAAAAATTGTCTATATTTCCTGGTAATGTTTTTTGGAAATTTTACTGGTAATATTTTGGTATTTTCAACGTATTTTCTGGGGGTATTTACTATTATGATAGTAAATAATTAGTAATTATTACTATCAGTAATTGGTATCAGAATTAGTAATTTTGTAATTCAAAATTAGAATTTATACACGAAAGAAACTGTTAAACATGCATGTGTACACTGAAAGCTCAAAGTGTCAAAACAAGGCGCTGGCGTTGACAACTTTGAAGTGGTAACCATGGAACCTTGAACCGGAAAAAACGTAAATAAAAGACAAAATATATAAAATATTAATAATATTCGCTTAGAAAATTAGGCCTAACAAACAATTTAATTTTAAATAAACATTACAATTAAATATATCGTACAATTTTATATTTAAATATAACATTGTACAGGAAGTTGGTGCAGATAGAACCCTCCCCCATGCTCATCTGAACCAAACCTATGCTACAAACCAAGCAACCTGTTTTCTTTCCTTAAAACACACCATCGGCACCCAACCCGCTTCTGGCACTGAAATTCGCTTTTTAACGACACCCTTCACCGGCCTGGCAGCGTCTTTTCATTGTTAACATCCTGTACTCACCTCTCCCCAAATACCTTATCAGAATTCCTGACTTAGAAAACGTCTAATACGACACCCATAGATCCGACACAGTGGCACATCCCGAGAGAAGTATAAAGTTTTAAGTGTTTATTTCAATTTCAAGTAAGTAGCAGAAGAACAAAAGCACGCCATTCCTACCATAGCCTCAGTAAGAATGTATTTGTAAGGTAGTACCCCTCCTTAACCCTTACTGTAAGTATAACTTAGCCCTCAATGGTCCTGCATGATCTATCGCCTGGGTTTTCCTGTCAGGGTTTCTTTCTTAACCGGTTTTTTCTACCCTCTCTTAGTGCTACACTAACCGTGCTGTTTCATTTCACTTTCTGATTTTCCATGGAAAGAACTTTTCAGCTTGTTACATGTTGGGCAATGTACTCCGATTCCTTCATGCACGGTAGGAATACTAACCACGTGCGCATGTGAGACAAAGGCCTCTCTTTAAAGGATGGTGGCACGAGATCTGGATGGGTTTTACGGGTCCAGACCCGGGTACCTAACGGGCTAAAAATAATAAATAACCAGACAAGTGTGTTCCATTACTTTGCGCTAGAGAAGCAACATATGCCCTATAATTGCTGTAAAAACTGCTAATCAGAACTGCTTGTTATTCATTTGCTCAGTTTAAGTAGTAACAAACACGACAACATGCAAGTAGATATAAATCCAATTATCGAATCACCCACTGCTGAGGAAAGTGAGTAACTGGAGTGACTTTCAATCAAATTATCTTCCCCCTATTCATAAACTCAATTACCAGAAGGGCCGGGACCGTCACAGTTAGTAGTCTGGCCTGTTTGTTCCTTGACTCTGTGTATTGTGATATCATCTCATGAAAGGACTAAATAAAGTTAAAACCACTCGATTCATATTCTAGCATTGAGGTTTGAACGTGACATGAAGTAATAAACGAGGCCAAAACAAAAACAACACGAAGGAAGCTATGGAGTAGGGTTACACAGCAAAGAAAATGCGTAATGCATTAATGGAAACTTTAATGTCTTGTTTTTGTTTTAACTTGTCACACTTACAAGCTCAACGGTGTTTTAACTTTAGTAGTTTAACGTAGTTTTAATTTCCACAAAGTCATTTTAAATTAATTTAAATCAGTAATAACATCTAAGCGTAAATCACAAGGCCTTATTATTACTTTCTATTGAGATATGATTATTTATCTTAGAACGTCGTACAATGCGTCTACATAATCAAATAACTACAAACTGTAAACAAATTATACATAAAAACGATTCAAATGAAATACAAAAGCATTCATTATACAATGGAAGAAGACGTAACGTTCTTGTTCTTCGAGTTGACTATGACGCGCATTACGTGTTCAGTCCTGGAGAGCTAACTAATGGAAAAATAATTTGGTTTCGGAAACGTGAATGGCAATCACCAGCAGGAAGTCATGACGGCTAAACGAGCAATGCAAACAAGAGCTACGATCTGTTGTTTCCGCTCACTAATAATTTATTCATACAACAGGAAATTATAGATGTTCACGGCTGATTCATTCATTATGTTTTACTTATTTGTTAAATATGGAACGGAAAACGAAATATTTACTATCTGTAACAGCTAATATAAAGTATTTTCATAAAAAGTGTTAGCTTTAGTAAGTGGAGGGTTGAAAGCGATATGAGTTGGTATTACCCACCAACTAGTCTCTAAATGTTGACATGCCGTTAAGGTGTATCAGCATTCTATGACACCTATAGATACCGATCCCTCTCCCATACCAGTAAGGGTTATCGGCATTCTATCGCTCCTTCCTACATACCGGTGAGGTCTATCAGCATTCTATGGCACCTATAGACATCGATCCTTCTCCCATACCGGTAAGGTGTATCAGCATTCTACGGCAACTATAGATACCGATCCTTCTTCCATACCAGTAACGTGAATCAGCTTTCTATGGCACCTATACATACCTATCCTTCTCCCATACCAGTAAGGGTTATCGGCATTCTATCGCTCCTTCCTACATACCGGTGCGGTCTATCAGCATTCTATGGCACCTATAGACACCGATCCTTCTCCCATACCGGTGAGGTCTATCAGCATTCTATGACACCTATAGACACCGATCCTTCTCCCATACCGGTAAGGTCTATCAGCATTCTATGGCACCTATAGACACCGATCATTCTCCCATACCGGTAAGGTCTATCAGCATTCTATGGCACCTATATGTACCGATTCTTCTCCCATACCAGTAAGGGTTATCGGCATTCTATCGCTCCTTCCTACATAAAGGTGAGGTCTATCAGCATTCTATGGCACCTATAGGTACCGATCCTTCTCCCATACCGGTGAGGTCTATCAGCATTCTATGACACCTATAGACACCGATCCTTCTCCCATACCGGTAAGGTCTATCAGCATTCTATGGCACCTATATGTACCGATTCTTCTCCCATACCAGTAAGGGTTATCGGCATTCTATCGCTCCTTCCTACATAAAGGTGAGGTCTATCAGCATTCTATGGCACCTATAGGTACCGATCCTTCTCCCATACCGGTGAGGTCTATCAGCATTCTATGACAACTATAGACACCGATCCTTCTCCCATACCGGTAAGGTCTATCAGCATTCTATGGCACCTATATGTACCGATTCTTCTCCCATACCAGTAAGGGTTATCGGCATTCTATCGCTCCTTCCTACATACCAGTGAGGTCTATCAGCATTCTACGGCACCTATAGACACCGATCCTTCTCCCATACCGGTAAGGTGTATCACCTTTCTATGGAAACTATAGGCATCGATCCATCAACCATACCGGTAAGATAACTTTACGATCTCAATCAAGTCAGTAAATGCGACAATATCATTCAATTAATTTGCGATAGCTTCCGGTAGGTGTGGTTATATAAGTGAGTACGCTTGCTAATACCAGCTATTAATTCTGAGATCAGTCAGTAAATGCGACGATATCATTCAATTAATTTGTGATAGCTTCCGGTAGGTGTGGCTATATAAGTGAGTACGCTTGGTAATGCCAGCTATTAATTCTGAGATCAGTCAGTAAATGCGACGATATCATTCAATTAATTTGCGATAGCTTCCGGTAGGTGTGGTTATATAAGTGAGTACGCTTGGTAATGCCAGCTATTAATTCTGAGATCAGTCAGTAAATGCGACGATATCATTCAATTAATTTGCGATAGCTTCCGGTAGGTGTGGTTATATAAGTGAGTACGCTTGGTAATACCAGCTATTAATTCTGAGATCAGTCAGTAAATGCGACGATATCATTCAATTAATTTCTGATAGCTTCCGGTAGGTGTGGCTATATAAGTGAGTACGCTTGGTAATGCCAGCTATAAATTCTGAGATCAGTCAGTAAATGCGACGATATCATTCAATTAATTTGCGATAGCTTCCGGAAGGTGTGGTTATATAAGTGAGTACGCTTGGTAATACCAGCTATTAATTCTGAGATCAGTCAGTAAATGCGACGATATCATTCAATTAATTTGCGATAGCTTCCGGTAGGTGTGGTTATATAAGTGAGTACACTTGGTAATACCAGCTATTAATTCTGAGATCTGTCAGTAAATGCGACGATTTCAATCAATTAATTTGCGATAGCTTCCGGTAGGTGTGGTTATATAAGTGAGTACGCTTGGTAATACCAGCTATTAATTCTGAGACCAGTCAGTAAATGCGACGATATCATTCAATTAATTTGCGACAGCTTCCGGTAGGTGTGGTTATATAAGCGAGTACGCTTGGTAATACCAGCTATTAATTCTGAGATCAGTCAGTAAATGCGACGATATCATTCAATTAATTTGCGATAGCTTCCGGTAGGTGTGGTTATATAAGTGAGTACTCTTGGTAATACCAGCTATTAATTCTGAGATCAGTCAGTAAATGCGACGATATCATTCAATTAATTTGCGATAGCTTCCGGTAGGTATGGTTATATAAGTGAGTACGCTTGGTAATACCAGCTATTAATTCTGAGATCAGTCAGTAAAAGCGACGATATCACTCAATTCTTTTGCGATAGCTTCCGGTAGGTGTGGCTATATAAGTGAGTACGCTTGGTAATGCCAGCTATAAATTCTGAGATAAGTCAGTAAATGCGACGATATCATTCAATTAATTTGCGATAGCTTCCGGAAGGTGTGGTTATATAAGTGAGTACACTTGGTAATACCAGCTATTAATTCTGAGATCAGTCAGTAAATGCGACGATATCATTCAATTAATTTGCGATAGCTTCCGGTAGGTGTGGTTATATAAGTGAGTACGCTTGGTAATACCAGCTATTAATTCTGAGATCAGTCAGTAAATGCGACGATATCATTCAATTAATTTCTGATAGCTTCCGGTAGGTGTGGCTATATAAGTGAGTACGCTTGGTAATGCCAGCTATAAATTCTGAGATCAGTCAGTAAATGCGACGATATCATTCAATTAATTTGCGATAGCTTCCGGAAGGTGTGGTTATATAAGTGAGTACGCTTGGTAATACCAGCTATTAATTCTGAGATCAGTCAGTAAATGCGACGATATCATTCAATTAATTTGCGATAGCTTCCGGTAGGTGTGGTTATATAAGTGAGTACACTTAGTAATACCAGCTATTAATTCTGAGATCTGTCAGTAAATGCGACGATTTCGATCAATTAATTTGCGATAGCTTCCGGTAGGTGTGGTTATATAAGTGAGTACGCTTGGTAATACCAGCTAATAATTCTGAGACCAGTCAGTAAATGCGACGATATCATTCAATTAATTTGCGACAGCTTCCGGTAGGTGTGGTTATATAAGCGAGTACGCTTGGTAATACCAGCTATTAATTCTGAGATCAGTCAGTAAATGCGACGATATCATTCAATTAATTTGCGATAGCTTCCGGTAGGTGTGGTTATATAAGTGAGTACTCTTGGTAATACCAGCTATTAATTCTGAGATCAGTCAGTAAATGCGACGATATCATTCAATTAATTTGCGATAGCTTTCGGTAGGTGTGGTTATATAAGTGAGTACGCTTGGTAATACCAGCTATTAATTCTGAGATCAGTCAGTAAATGCGACGATATCATTCAATTAATTTGCGATAGCTTCCGGAAGGTGTGGTTATATAAGTGAGTACGCTTGGTAATACCAGCTATTAATTCTGAGATCAGTCAGTAAATGCGACGATATCATTCAATTAATTTGCGATAGCTTCCGGTAGGTGTGGTTATATAAGTGAGTACACTTAGTAATACCAGCTATTAATTCTGAGATCTGTCAGTAAATGCGACGATTTCGATCAATTAATTTGCGATAGCTTCCGGTAGGTGTGGTTATATAAGTGAGTACGCTTGGTAATACCAGCTATTAATTCTGAGACCAGTCAGTAAATGCGACGATATCATTCAATTAATTTGCGACAGCTTCCGGTAGGTGTGGTTATATAAGCGAGTACGCTTGGTAATACCAGCTATTAATTCTGAGATCAGTCAGTAAATGCGACGATATCATTCAATTAATTTGCGATAGCTTCCGGTAGGTGTGGTTATATAAGTGAGTACTCTTGGTAATACCAGCTATTAATTCTGAGATGAGTCAGTAAATGCGACGATATCATTCAATTAATTTGCGATAGCTTTCGGTAGGTGTGGTTATATAAGTGAGTACGCTTGGTAATACCAGCTATTAATTCTGAGATCAGTCAGTAAAAGCGACGATATCATTCAATTAATTTGCGATAGCTTCCGGTAGGTGTGGCTATATAAGTGAGTACGCTTGGTAATGCCAGCTATAAATTCTGAGATCAGTCAGTAAATGCGACGATATCATTCAATTAATTTGCGATAGCTTCCGGAAGGTGTGGTTATATAAGTGAGTACACTTGGTAATACCAGCTATTAATTCTGAGATTAATATGGTTTGAAAGCTCATCCTTTGTTGTCATACACTTTGTATTTTTGTTTCTTACTATTGCACTGCAAGTGTGTCGCTACAGGGGTTGGGGCCGTGACCCTTACAGAAGAATTTATTATTTAGCCTTTTTATTCCTATTATGTAAACCTAACTACGAGACTTTTTATCACTCCAAGTGATTACTTCAATCAATGTAGTTTTAGTACAAAATTAATGTTCGATAGTTGTGACAATAAGTCACAATACAAAACGTAAGATAACTTCATAAGAATCAATCAAATAACTAATAATAATTAATCTATTTTACCATTTTAAATTCTTAGTATCGGGTAGAAAGCTCTTCATATTAGCCTGAGTGTTGGTCTAAGCGACCATGCCTACTCCATTCAGGGATCTACCCAAGACAATATTCCACTCATTTTTTAGTTCTACCTCTCTTTCTTCCTAATTCCATCTACCCCTCACTACTAATTACAAGAGTGTGTAACGATTAGATTCCAATAGAGAGTAGATTCACTTTACATAGATTCAATTCACGTAAGATTCCATGACGACATGTCATCCTCAAATATATGATTTTATATCCCTCATATATTCAACAACCTTTATTTTGCTTCATGTGTAATATATGGAACTAAAAGAAATTAAATAATATCATATATCGACATTTTGTATCTAATTTTGTGTTTAAATTCTAACAAATGGCTTCTAATAAATTAACTTAATCCATAAATGCCCGAACTTTAACAAGAGATACAGCCCGCTTTAAGGATTTGTTTTCATCAACCGTTCCATCTGTCGTGAGGGGAGAATCGCATTCTTATTATATATATTTATCTATATAATGTGATGTTGGGTTGTGTCGTAAAGGTCTTTAGAGTTTTAGGTAAAATTTTAATGCTATATTTATTGATTGTTTTATTCATTTTTCGCGACATCAACATACTCGGAATTGTGAGAATGCAGATTTTTAACAGTCAGCTGTGTACCAGCATCCGCACCATTGCGAAAATTGGGTACATTATCTGTACCCAATTACATTGTTTATTAACATAAACAAACATATCCACTTTGTCCCATTCAGATTATTATACAATCTGAATTGAATATTCGAAGCACTTTTGTGTGATCATGGGATCAGATGTGCCAAATAGTAAGTAGAGTGTTTAAGGATGCAACCACCTACCCGAGCTGCGACTGCTTCATTTGATGTGGATGAACAGAGTTACAACACCTGTGATCTCCAGTTACATGTCCAACCAAAGTATTTTCAAATTGACTCTTGATCATAAGTGCATTTATGATCGCATAATGCAAATGATAATGACGTAATTTAAAGGAACCTCTTTTTTCATGAGCTCAGTTCTTGGAGGAACTGAGAAAACATTTCTTATAACATTGATTCTATCAACGGTTCGATCGAAAAAAAATCATAGCATTTGCTCTGTTTTGCCTCAGACTCTGAAGTATTTCAAAATCAAACTTCTATGAAACGTATCTTTGTTTTGATCTTCATTTCTCATCCATGCAACCACAATGTGACACAGCAAAGCGTATTAAGGTAGATAAGTAGTATTAATAATAATAATAATATATATATATATATATATATATATATATATATATATATATATAAAGTGAAATAAATATGCAATATTTTCACTAAGCTAGCAGAATTCTATATACGATATTGCTGAATTTTTAGAAAACTATATTTAGAAGTTACGAATTTAATTATGCCAATGTACGAAACCATATGATACAAGTGAGGTTACATGAATAGCTTATCACGGATCTACAAATAATGTCGTGTATCGTTTCGTTTGATAAATCAAACAGTTCTACTCAGCCATCCCAGGAACGTATGGTAACATATTTGTAAACGACTTGCAAGATTATGGACGCATTTTGGTCAAGACATTTTATTTAAAGTTAAAAGATATCTTGTGCACACTAAAGTAACTTTTCAGTAGGTACAAGCCATATAGAAAATTAAAAGCACAGATGAAAACTCACCTTCAAAAAGATACCGTATACAAGTTTACAGCTTCAATATCATATCTTTTTATTCACATCTCAAGCCTAACGTTAAGAATTAAATTTATGCCTGTCACGTGACTATGGTTCCCTGCACGTGTTACCGCTCGGAGAAAATCCAATATTAAATTGTTTAATACACCTCCTGAAAACCTTACTTCAAAACGTATATTTCCCAGTCAACACTTACACTTACACTTACAGATAAAGTCTCCCTCATCATTAAGTATTACTACTAATAATATTAATTTAGTTCCTTTGGCACTATATACATCGTTTATGAGATAGACAGGGTAGAGAAAAGACCTTATTTAAACTTTATAAAGAAGGGTAATTTCAACAGCCTCTGATTACCCCAAGTATTTATTTTGATAAGTTATATCAACCTGTGAACTGCAAAACTGCTTAGAAATTCTTTATTACTACCGACGATTGATCTCTGACCTTCAAGTTAGAAGTGAAATATTGTTGGCCAGGTGTAACAGCAATAAACAGTAACTCAAACTTGATAGGTTTGCAATATAGCTTCCGTACATATCACTTCAAATCAGTATTTATTTAATGGCCTTTGCAAAACATGCAACCAATCACAGCCTCGCTTCTACGTTATTGTTAGTAATTACAATACTTTCTGGTTTAATATTCAAAAGCTATTCATTATCTTCTGACATTTATAGATTAATGTTGGAATCAAAATATTGACAATTTCACTTTTAACAATTTAACTTAATAACTAATTAAGCGAAAACTTGACTAAATTGTTCTTTTAAAATCAGTTTACTGAATTATTATATTTGTTAAAAGTTACCTCATATATTTAGTTAAATTACTATTTATTATATTTTGTTAAAATTTACAGAACGCTTTTCCTATTGTTAATATGTTCTCACACAAATATAGCAGGGTAAATGAACAAACGAGGTACTAGTGTTTAGCATTCACCTGACACTGTAAAATCAACTGTTATGGCTTACAAAATATGTTAGAGTTGTGAACAGGTCTTGGTCAAGGTTATAGAACGCAATGTTCTGCAATATAAAGAATTATGGACAGATATGCAAGATTGCCCTGCTCCCTTCCAGAACCTTAAAGTTGTGTCTAACCGCCAACCTTTCCTGCGTGGAAATGCCAACGAGCATAGGACTACAGTGTTGCCAACGAGCATAGGACTACAGTGTTGCCAACGAGCATAGGACTACAGTGTTGCCAACGAGCATACATAGGCCTACAGTGTTGCCAACGAGCATACAGTGTTGCTAACGAGCATACATAGGCCTACAGTGTTGAATATAAAGGTTCTTGTCCGATCACAGAGGTCAAGCTATATTAGAAAAGGTTGATACTTGGACGGAGTCCTGCCTGGAAAATGTATATGCGAGATAGTTATATATGGACTGGGCGTTCCATTGGACTGCGCCTTCTCAGTAGGGCAGCCCTATTGCGGAATCTGAAAGGTCATTAGTGGATAGACACCCTGCTACAACACGGTTGCAAACAGGTATTTCTTGTAAGCAACCCTGTGCATGCCGTGTTATAATTTCCAATAATCCCAGCAACAGAGCATCTTTATGTCCTTTCTATAGTGTTACCTAATTTCATTTGCCTCCCCCCTCTATTCTTCTTCCTATTAGGAAGTAATGTTTAAAAATTACTTTATAACGCCAAAGAAGAATAGGTCTACTTCACGTGATGTCATATATATTCCCCACTATACCTTCTAACAGACGGTTTGTCCATACCAAAATCATACCTCTACAATTCTTTACTAACTTTCGAAGACAATAACAATAGCCTTGAAAGGCTACATTATTGGTAGGTTATAAATTTGTTTGAAACTATTTTTGTAGCTCAGGTAACAATATTAGTGAAATAATTATTTTACACTTCTTATGTTTTTTGTTTGTACAATAGCAGAAAAAACATTGATGAAATCGTCCATCGTCCCAAATAGAAAGACCATAAAACAAAGGCGTAACTAACGAGTTAACATGGATTGAGTTTTGAAGTGAGTGTTTTAGGTGCAGAGCGTTCCCTGTGTCGGGAAATGCCAACACATCTTTTGTAGGCGATAAAACTTATACTATGACAGAAGCAATTTAGTTGCGAGTCGTGAACAGGTCTTGGTCAAGGTTATAGAACGCACTGTTCTGCAATATAAAGAATTATGGACAGATATGCAAGATTGCCCTGCTCCCTTCCAGAACCTTAAAGTTGTGTCTAACCGCCAACCTTTCCTGCGTGGAAATGCCAACGAGCATAGGACTACAGTGTTGCCAACGAGCATAGGACTACAGTGTTGCCAACGAGCATAGGACTACAGTGTTGCCAACGAGCATAGGACTACAGTGTTGCCAACGAGCATAGGACTACAGTGTTGCCAACGAGCATAGGCCTACAGTGTTGCCAACGAGCATAGGACTACAGTGTTGCCAACGAGCATACATAGGCCTACAGTGTTGCCAACGAGCATACAGTGTTGCCAACGAGCATACATAGGCCTACAGTGTTGAATATAAAGGTTCTTGTCCGATCACAGAGGTCAAGCTATATTAGAAAAGGTTGATACTTGGACGGAGTCCTGCCTGGAAAATGTATATGCGAGATAGTTATATATGGACTGGGCGTTCCATTGGACTGCGCCTTCTCAGTAGGGCAGCCCTATTGCGGAATCTGAAAGGTCATTAGTGGATAGACACCCTGCTACAACACGGTTGCGAACAGGTATTTCTTGTAAGCAACCCTGTGCATGCCGTGTTATAATTTCCAATAATCCCAGCAACAGAGCATCTTTATGTCCTTTCTATAGTGTTACCTAATTTCATTTGCCTCCCCCCTCTATTCTTCTTCCTATTAGGAAGTAATGTTTAAAAATTACTTTATAACGCCAAAGAAGAATAGGTCTACTTCACGTGATGTCATATATATTCCCCACTATATCTTCTAACAGACGGTTTGTCCATACCAAAATCATACCTCTACAATTCTTTACTAACTTTCGAAGACAATAACAATAGCCTTGAAAGGCTACATTATTGGTAGGTTATAAATTTGTTTGAAACTATTTTTGTAGCTCAGGTAACAATATTAGTGAAATAATTATTTTACACTTCTTATGTTTTTTGTTTGTACAATAGCAGAAAAAACATTGATGAAATCGTCCATCGTCCCAAATAGAAAGACAATAAAACAAAGGCGTAACTAACGAGTTAACAAAGATTGAGTTTTGAAGTGAGTGTTTTAGGTGCAGAGCGTTCCCTGTGTCGGGAAATGCCAACACATCTTTTGTAGGCGATAAAACTTATACTATGACAGAAGCAATTTACAGTAAATCATAGCCGCCTTCAGGAAGTTGTAGCTTACCTTGTTTGTGGAGAACGCAAAAAATAAAAATAATTTAAAAGAAAAAACCTTTAACTTTAGAAATACATATATTAAAAAATATGTTTTCTTGTATAGTATAAAAAAATAACTGAGAAAATATAAATACAAGAATTATTTAATATTTTTTTCTTATTACTCAAAGCTTTTTGTACTAAAGTACGTATTTCCAACATCATCAGTAATGAATCATTCAATTATCATCTCTATTCATAATCCTTTCTTATCTTTTGAGATGATTACAGTTATACTAGCAATTCATCTTAAAACTACAAATATAAACAAATAATAAACCTGAAATCAAATTACCGAAACTTTATTGGCTATGTTTTGTTAGAAATTCTTGCTTCCTGCTCTTTATTGTTGCGTTTCGCAAGTGACTTTCCACCCTCTGTTTCATAAGAAATATTTACGTCAAAAAGCCATCACGTATAGAAAGGTTAATTGAAATCCATTGAAGCGACTCCGTCTGCCTCACTACCACACAAGCACAAGCGCTTGCGCCATCACACGAACTCACGAGAGCGCACGCGATCACAATTCCTTAGGGACCAAGGGAGAAGCTTTAAAAGATTAGAAAGTTGGCAAGCAGAGATATGTGTACCTGCCCAAACCCTGTGTAAACAGAGAAAGCTGTTGGAAGGTTACAGACTTCTGACCCTACGTGAATTACCTTACAATATCTGCAAATATTTACAATAATTTTAAAAAATAATGATCAAACCTTGAACCAAACAAGAGACAAGACAAAGACTGAAATTTTAATAAAGAGGCTTTATTAGGTATAATTAAATTCTAAGTTGATACAGTAGTATTTCTAATATAAAATACAACGGCATTGTATTAGTTTTGAAGTGTAAAATATGAATCAATGTAAAATCGATAGCATAATTGTCAGAGGAAGGTAGCATAAATCAGTAAATTAGAGATTGCAGTAGTTCGACTTTAGAGAATACCTAGAGGCTTGAACGTGTTCTGCACTTCTGAACAACAATCTACAAGAAGGGGCTGTACAGAAAACCCTCGATGTAGATTCTGAGAGCAATGTAGAAGGGATTATCTGTAAATAATTAAGAAATTAACTGCAACAAGAATGATGTGAACTTGAGGTGATTACTCGACTGTAAAGGGGTCAATATAAAGTGGTTTCATCGAAGATTGTGAATAAGCAGTACGAAAGAACTGCAAGAAGTGACCGACAATAAGGGATTCCCTAGAATAAAAAAAAATTGCAACGAAAGAAGTTTTATGAAATCCAAAAGCAATTAGTCAGATGCCTATTATCGCCTACGAAGTTAAGGAAAGAAATGTGATTAAAGGTAGGAATAAGGTGATGACATGAAGTTCATGGCACCTCGTGCCAGGGTCGCATACGTAAAGTCGATTTACTCTCTATTGGGGTCATAAAGCACTATCTATCTTTTATACCCTCTAGAAACAGAAAGGTCAAGTAGCACTCAGAAAAAGACATTCCTAGTGCCGAGATTGGGAGAAAATTATGCTTTCATATGGGTAAGAATCCTTACCTAACGTCCTTCTCCCATTCGGAGCGAATAGAGGTTAAATACCCTCACAAGAAGGAGGGTAAGTAAGTATTCAGAAATTATGTCACTCTAAGGAAATGACGTAATGATCCTTTGGTACTGAGAATGGCACTATGTTGTGGCACAAGTGGGCTTCTAGGAGATAAACTTTTAAACAAGGTAAGGTTTCAATCTATTCTTTACCCATTGAAACGTATAGATGAGAGCAGATACGTGAACGACTTTGCACTTATCTTTAGACAGTAATTAATATGGGCCTGCTTTGGGAACAAGTGTTAGTAATTATAATTTGAATTAGTAACCGTACATTTGGGAAACGCTATTTGAAAAATATCATGGCGTTATCTAAAGTAATATAGGTAATTTTTTATAAAATCCCCATTCGAATAGTCTCGAATTTTACGTTTAACTATTACCATTTGAAAGCCCATTTTTTCAAGAAATTTAAAACGCTTTACAAATAGGAGATAAATAATCCATGCACCCTAAGAATATCAGGAATTGAAACAGAACACTGGTGTCAGATTTAGATCCAATGATCAACAGACCGGCACTCAAATCCAGGCTACTAGACCATCTCTGCTTTATCTCTTCTAGACTTCTTAAAGGAGGGCACGCCTTATAGTATATTCATTACAACCTATGCACAAAATTAAATCTAGAATTGTCTTTTCCTATTTATATTTTTATATGAAACATTTTTTAAAAGTAGGAAGTAGAGTGATAGGCTCCTTCTTACATTAAAGTTTTCTGCACTCTACAAACAAATTAATAAGCATAAGGGGAAATTTTGGCGTGAATAAATTCTCTCTCAGTGGATTTTGTTTAATTAAAAGTTTGGTAAAGTATTTTAAGTATTTGTGGTTTATTCAAAGTCGTGGTGTAAGCCTGGGTAAAACAGGACTTTCGGTCTTCGATTTTACAATCGCCGTTTTGCTAAACATTCTGAAGCAATTATTTTTCGTTAATGGAGTCACAAGTTTATCTAATTGCTTTTACTTTCTAGTGATCTATTTTAGATCTAATTATTTTAAAATATCACATTTTTTTACAATAAACTATTTTTGCTTACAGCATAATCGTACATGTAAAATTTAATTTTCAATCAATGTAAATCCGTTGTGTTAAATAGGGAATAACTGCAATACTGCAATAATTAAACTTTATACACTCTGCAATTATTGAAGGGTTAATTCAGTTGGAATTAATTACATTCTGCAATTATTGAAGGTTTAATACAGTTGCAATTATTTGGAATTTTTCCTATTTACTTATTAGCTTTTATATACATCAATGTAATAAAAAAAAAAAACAGTTATTTTGGTTCTTGTAATATGTAACATGTAATTCTATGAAATACTGTTTGTAAAAATGAGTACTTTTACACCATCAATATGGCTTGGATATTGGGAAAAGCCGCCTTACTTAGGTCCTATGGTAATCAAGCGAAGGAATCTGGCCTCCACTATTCCCGCCCATTACCCTAGATTTCTCTCTAAAGGCTTACACATTTTTCAAAAAATTAAGTCGACATGTAGGCTGAAAAAATACATAATTTTTTGATGCTAGCAGGGATAAAATATTATTCATATCTATATTTATAATAGCAGATGTCCTGACTGAATAATCGCCGCAAACCCTAAACTATATTAGGCACAAACTTGAACTTTGGAGGGAACATTCGCCTGGTAATATAGAGGAAAGCTAAGAAAGGACTTGGCAAAATTTTAATTTTAGGGCGAATTTTTCTTATTATCATATATTTATCATATAAGGGGTCACCTGTTGATAATCCGGTAAATAGTAACTCTGTAGAACGGCTGTAGACTTTAATTTAGATGTTTAAAATTCGATCAGTTTTAGAGGTTAGGTAATACATCTATCGTTGTTGTAAAAATGTAAACTGTTCAGCTAAACGTTAATGGTTAACTTGATAACATACCTCATGCCTTAATTACTATTGTGTTGTCTATTTCATCGCACAGAGCTAAGATGGAACATTTGCTTTTTGTCATGACTGTTATCATTTGGAACTGATTGGTTTGGTATTAAAGGTATGTTTGTAAAACAATTTAAAGTATGTAAATTTTATACGTTTTCATAAATAACTTTTTGTTCTTGAGTTAATAATAATATATGCATTTAATACTGATAATTTTATTTAGTATCATCAATATAAATAAAGCTCAAATGAAGTAAAATAACCTAAATTGTTTCATAAATTGCCAATAAATTATTAAATAAAAAGAAAGATAAATTTTAAATTACTATAAACAAGTGAAACATAAACTACGAATAAGCTAGAATTAGGTGCATTAATTATTGGTGTTCAGTAAGAATTTATATATTCCTGTGATATCACAAATCTTTATAAATAGCTTATTCTTTGTGGGTTTATAAAAGTAATTCTAACAAATGACATCCTTTGATAAAAGGTTAAAGGGATAACAGGTTCAAAGTTACAAAGATCATTTCATGCCAAAATTTAAAGTTTAAATTCAAGTTCACCATGTACCATTTGCTTGGCAGTTTGATACCATGTCCTGAAACAAATGCACAGTTTTTGCATATGTATTTTGTACGAGAAGCATAATTATGCTGCGAAGAAACAGCGACAGTAAACGTTGTTTTATATAAAACAAGTATTTAAAAATTTTTATATAGCATTCAGTCTTAAATAATAATAAATTACAATTTCCTAATATCTAACTGGTTCATTAACCTGCATCATCAAAAATTGGCTAACAATATAACTAAGAGCTAACCAAACTGGCATCAATATTGCCATTTGCTTTTTCAACAGAAGCTCACCTGCGTCTACGGCTTTTTTATTTAAAATTTCTACAGAAGAGAACATAGCCCGCTGCTTCCTTACTTGCGACATTTCACCCGTTGTAAACTCACCTTCATCTTATTTGAATAAAAATTAATAATATTTTTGACACTGTAGAATAATGTCTCATAAAAACAAAATTCAAACCCTTACAGTAAATGTAACTTTTCCAACGACGTTAATAATGATGTAGTAAAACGAAACTTCTCTCCGAATGTGTATTGAATTAAACGTAAAATAAAAAGTGTCTAATTAAATTTGATTTGATTGTTGGAAGTTCTTCTAACGAAAAACAAGACAAATACAACTTTTATTGCCTTTAATTTTTTGTTATAAGTTCGATCATAATCTTGAAATGCCAACGATTTTTATCAAATAAGAACAGATATTACATCACAATTTTTACATAAAACAAAATATAACAAGATAAAACAAACAATTAAATTCACAAGGGTAACAAAATTTTAAAATAATTAAATAATTAACAAAATAATATTTAAACAATTAAATAAATAGCTTACAAAAAATAAAAAGCTGACGCTAGGTATAATTATTTGTTACTCCAACAAATAAACAAAATCACAGATTATAATTAAACACGAAGCTACATCAGAGACGGTGCAATTTGGTTCGTTGTGGTTTCCTAATATTTAACATCCAAACTATTTGTTTTGGCTACATTAATTAAATTATCTTGTGCTAAAAAAAGCAACATTGCCAAAAATAAGATTTCCCTAATTTTAATATTTTTATCGATTATTTTCACAAATTGCCAATTAATTTTGAGATATTTAGATATGGCATGCCTTGCCCCTTCAGATTTCGCTGTGAACTCTTTTCTTTTATGTACATTTACTCCGTACCTAGGGTACTGTTTACTTTTTCGAATTCATTATTGATTGTAATTGAAACAATTTATTTCGTATAGTACAGTTTCAACGTCATCTTGATTATCTGATCCACGTGTGTGTGTGTGTGTGTGTGTGTGTGTGTGTGTGTGTGTGTGTGTGTGTGTGTTTGTCTGTATGTGTGTGTGTGTGTGTGTGTGTGTGTGTGTGTGTGTGTCTGTGTTTGTTATAAATATATATATATATATATATATATATATATATATATGTATATATATATATATATATATATATATATATATATATATATATAATTTAAACAAACGTAAAAAGAAACAAAAGCACACGTTATAAATAAAATAAATAAATATCACCACATAAAAACATTTAATACAAAAACACAAATCCGTCTATATTCCAGTTACAATAAATTTGTCTGTAATTACTCGTGAAAAACCTATTTAAATAAAAATACTTTTAATTTTATTATAGGGGCCTATTATTATTTCAATAACAATGTTTACATAAAATAGCTTTCATAAATTCATTGGCTCTCAGCTTCAGGATGGAGGACCAATCAAGTGCGCCGTTTAATCTCTACAACTGCCTAGTCAGAATATCTATTGTTAATTACTGAACGTTCCATGGTAACACATTGTGTTTAAAGAAGACGCCACCGCACATTTCCAGGAATATACGCCCCCTTACTTAATCCTGCCTACTACTCAAGTTATTGTACACCTGTACACATCAGACGATCGGTGGTTGGTTTCATTTAACCAACATTAAGCTCCTGTTAGCTCTGCTTCTACTCAGTACAGATTTATAGTCCAAAGGTCGCGTAACAACTAACGCCAAACATATTTGTACCTGCTGGTTGTTTCGCCAACAATATACTCCCATTAATAATCAACACAAAGGCAGGTGTTTATATATCTGTGGCTAATGCTTCTATGCTTTTGTGATCTGTAAATCAATTATACTTCCGCAAAAAACTAGTTGTTCAGGAATAACAGTTGAACCGTTCAGTCTGTTTAAAGCATCTAACATAAATGCAGTCACTCGCCATACAACATAAAGCCATTTGCTGCTTTATTCAGGAAATGAAATGAATAGGTATAACATTCTGGAAAATAAAATAATTTCCGAAATAATGATATTATTGTATCAGTATTGTTGAATGTGACATATTAAGGCATGAAGCAAACCCATCACTAAAATGCAATCAAGCACGCATTGAAAAATCACTTTTCGTAATAGATGTGAACGGTGAAAAAATGCATCAATATTTTAATAACCATGCAAAGTATTCAAAATAGACCTAACCTCAAAATATAAATTTCTATAATTTCTAACTCAGAAAACTCACTGCCTCCCTCTTTGTGTTCATAGCTCTGTTTTCTAGTTTCAGGTTTTTGTGATATGTCTGCAATTCTTGTATCTTACAAATATTTGCATCTTCGTTTTTAAAAAAACTTATTTTTTTTTGGAAAGGAACAAATGGATTGGAATGAAACTTTGGTGCTTCTGGTGGAGAAACACGAAACTAAATTAAACAATGGAAAATAAGCTGATATTTTGACAATTTTGTAATCGTTATAAATCGTATTAATCATGATTTAAAAAGGACAGACTTACTGGAAAGAAACATAGGACCTACTGCTCCTACTGAACTAACAGTGTTCTAAATTCCAGCAATTCAGGTGACGTTTTCCTCCACGTTAAATATGAGATTGTGAAACCATGACTTTCTTTACTCTCAGGTGTTATAAACTACTTTGGGGTACAGTGGCGATGACACATACACACACGTGCACGCACAACGTTCTGGTTTACACAAGTACTTCTTCTTATCTGGACAGTGATGCAATCCTATATATGTTCAATTTCCTATATGTATCCTGCGTGATTGTGTAGAGACATTATTTCTCTGCACAGTATAGAGAGTGTACAGAGAGACAGTGGAAGGGGAATTTCCTACTAAATTGGCACTCAGTAAACCATTAAAATTCTTAGTCAAATTAGACTTGGTCCAAAAATCATTTTCGTTTTAAAATTGTCCAAAAATGTTCTAGAGTTGGAGCGTTTTCACAGCAACTAATATATTTCGTATCGAATTTCATCGTTTGTAGGATTCTACTTACGAGTGCTTTCCATTGCTATTTTTACAATTTTCATTTGTTGCAACTTCTCGTTACCATTAACTGTAATAAGAGTTAGTACCGTTAAACTCCTATATTTACCTATTCATGTAAACAATAAACTCTAGCAGTGGGTAATAGGCCCTAAGCTAACAAGTTTGTCCTTTAGTGGACAGTAATAAAAGTTATTTAAAACTAAAGAGAATTTGTATTTAAAATGATAATATACGGCATTTAGTATCGAATTTTTAATTGTAACAGCGGTCTGGTTAAATTGAATAAGTAGGCCTAATATTGTTGACAATCAATATCCAAACGAGAATTATATATATATATATATATATATATATATTGTTTTTGTAATATGTTATATATATATATATATATATATATATATATATATATATATATTGTTTTTGTAATATGTTATATATATATATATATATATATATATATTGTTTTTGTAATATGTTATATATATATATATATATATATATATATATATATATATATTGTTTTTGTAATATGTTATATATATATATATATATATATATATATATATATTGTTTTTGTAATATGTTATATATATATATATATATATATATATATATATATATTGTTTTTGTAATATCTTATATATATATATATATATATATATATATATATATATATATATTGTTTTTGTAATATCTTATATATATATATATATATATATTGTTTTTGTAACATGTTATATATATATACATATATATATATATATATATATATATATATATATATATATATATATATATTGTTTTTGTAATATGTTATATATATATATATATATATATATATATTGTTTTTGTAATATGTTATATATATATATATATATATATATATATTGTTTTTGTAATATGTTATATATATATATATATATATATATATATATATATATATATTGTTTTTGTAATATGTTATATATATATATATATATATATATATATAACATATTACAAAAACAAAAACACAATTACTATAAATAAAGCTCATAGAATAATTATGTGTAACACTTTAAACATGTAGTGTTTTGTTATAGTTAATTCCTGTTGTTTTGGCTTTGGTTTTCACTGCCAATTATTTTGACAGTATATTTTAGTGTTTTTTTATTGTTCTGCTAATATCTAAGCTTTCAATCTATGGAATTTAGTCTATGGAAGCTTATGTTACTTTGACAGAGAGAAATGTGAAACTTCTTGTTTCTGACATTTTAATTTCGGCAAAAATCTTTTCATTTAAAGACGTCCATATTATAAAAAAATAAAACGTTTTAAGAACTATGATCAATATCATCCCTTCCTCCTAAGACGGGCGAACAATATTCGCCAGAATATGAAACCGGCAGGAACAGTGTTATTGACAGCAAAGTGGACCAGAGTTGACAAGACTAGAAATAATTTTATTAAGTTTCTAACGTTGGTTAGGAACCGCACAAGATAAACTTAACAACACTGTTAAACGTTATGACAAATTGTTTCGCAAACAGGGCCCTAACAGAATATAGAAATAACTGCTGTTGTCTCGAATAATTTTTGACCAGAACTCTGTAATTGTTGTTTTAAGTGTTTACTTTTTTAGTTGCAATATACTTAATTACCTCATACAATTTTCTGGATCAAATACTATTTTTTTAAAGTTTAATAATCGTGGTTATTATAGCACGCTGGTTTCAAATATAACTCCTTTTTAAATCATAAATTACGTATTAATATGGAAAACTAATTTTTTTCTTCATTTAGCCTAATCTCCATTTTTGTTATTGTTGTCAGACTCATATTGAAGTTTCAATGTTTCATCTCTTTCATTCCTACACGTTTTCTTCGGTCTATTTCTTTTGACTTATCCATTATACTACAATCTGTCGCAGATTCTATTCGACTTTCCATTTTAATAATATTTGGCAATACCTAAAACTTATTATTTCTGTTAATTACATTATTGTCGATTCCTAGATCACATTACTTCTAATTTCTACAATTATTATTATATTTGTGTTTCCCAATTCCCAGCAAATTCTTCAAAATTTATTTCCACTGTGCGTAATTCTTTGTTAGACCTTTTATTTATCACCCCTATTTCAGCGGACACAACCATTCCACGTCATTGTGTCTTACTGTATATCTTATGTTTGTTGAAATGGAACACCAGGTAGATATATGAATAATGAGAGTTATTGGTATATAAAAAAAAATATTTTGTTGTTTTTGTCAAAAAACAAAATAATCTTACTATCAATTTATCACAAAAATAAAAGTAAATTTAGGATAGCAATGTTTAAATAAACGCAAAACATAGCGGATTAAGTTTATTACAATAAAGAACATTCTCAAAGAAAAATGTGAAAGAGTCGAATACCGTAGCAGCATCTGTGAAGAAAGTAAGAATTACCTTTACCATTTACCTTAAGGATCACTTTTAAGGAAATGAGTTGAAGAACCTAAAACCATAGCAATAAATAAGATGAATGTAAAGGTTATCTTTTACGCTAAAATATAAAATATTTTTGTTCATTTGGTTTAGGGAACCTAAGGTCGTAACAGTATCAGAGCCGAGTCTAAAGGTTACCCTAATCACTTAGCATATGGTACATTTCAGAGGCAATGTGTTAAGGAACCTAAAGCCGTACCAGTATACAGTGCCGAGTCTAAAGGTGACCCGCATCACTTAGCAAAGACAACATTTTAGAGGCAATATATTAAGGAACCTAAGCCGTAGCAGTATCAGTGCCGAGCCTAAAGGTTACCCTTATCACTTAGCATAGGCAACATTTTAGAGGCAATGTGTTAAGGAACCTAAGGCCGTAACAGTATCAGAGCCGAGTCTAAAGGTTACCCTAATCACTTAGCATAAGGAACATTTCAGAGGCAATGGGTTGAGGAACCTAAGGCTGTAGCAGTATCACTCCCGAGTCTAAAGGTGACCCTTATTACTTAGCATAGGCAACATTTTAGAGGCAATGTGTTAAGGAACCTAAAGCCGTAGCAGTATCAGTGCCGAGTTTAAAGGTGATCCTTATCACTTAGCATAGGCAACATTTTAGAGGCAATGTGTTAAGGAACCTAAGGCCGTAGCAGTATCAGTGCCTAGTCTAAAGGTGACCCTTATCACTTAGCATAAGGTACATTTTAGAGGCAATATATTAAGGAACCTAAGCCGTAGCAGTATCAGTGCCGAGCCTAAAGGTTACCCTTATCACTTAGCATAGGCAACATTTTAGAGGCAATGTGTTAAGGAACCTAAGGCCGTAACAGTATCAGAGCCGAGTCTAAAGGTTACCCTAATCACTTAGCATAAGCAACATTTTAGAGACAATGTGTTAAGGAACCTAAGGCCGTAACAGTATCAGAGCCGAGTCTAAAGGTGACCCTTATCACTTAGCATAAGGTACATTTTAGAGGCAATATATTAAGGAACCTAAGCCGTAGCAGTATCAGTGCCGAGCCTAAAGGTTACCCTTATCACTTAGCATAGGCAACATTTTAGAGGCAATGTGTTAAGGAACCTAAGGCCGTAACAGTATCAGAGCCGAGTCTAAAGGTGACCCTTATCACTTAGCATAAGGAACATTTCAGAGGCAATGGGTTGAGGAACCTAAGGCTGTAGCAGTATCAGTCCCGAGTCTAAAGGTGACCCTTATCACTTAGCATGGGCAACATTTTAGAGGCAATGTGTTAAGGAACCTAAAGCCGTAGCAGTATCAGTGCCGTTGTTTAAAGGTGATCCTTATCACTTAGCATAAGAAACATTTTAGAGGCAATGTGTTAAGGAACCTAAAGCCGTAGCAGTATCAGTGCCTAGTCTAAAGGTGACCCTTATCACTTAGCATAAGGTACATTTTAGAGGCAATGTGTTAAGGAACCTAAGGTCGTAACAGTATCAGAGCCAAGTCTAAAGGTTACCCTAATCACTTAGCATAAGGAACATTTCAGAGGCAATGGGTTGAGGAACCTAAGGCTGTAGCAGTATCAGTCCCGAGTCTAAAGGTGACCCTTATCACTTAGCATAGGCAACATTTTAGAGGCAATGTGTTAAGGAACCTAAAGCCGTAGCAGTATCAGTGCCGAGTCTAAAGGTGATCCTTACCACTTAGCATAAGAAACATTTTAGAGGCAATGTGTTAAGGAACCTAAAGCCGTAGCAGTATCAGTGCCTAGTCTAAAGGTGACCCTTATCACTTAGCATAAGCAACATTTTAGAGGCAATATGTTAAGGAGCATAAGACCGTAGCAATATCTGTGCTGAGCTAAAGTTTACCTGCATCACTTACTATAAACTTAGTCATTTGTGAATGGTCTCCGAGTTATAAAAACAACACAAAGAATAGTCTCAAAATTGCCTAATTCTTTTCTCTAAAAACGTTTCTGTTTCTAAGTTACATTTCGTTTTTAAGTAATGGCTCGTGCTGGAATGCGTTAGGGCAGTTTTATTGAAATTTATGGCTCCGTGTGGATTAAATAATTTTGATAACGGTAATTGCAGTTTTAAAAGTCAGTTTCGGTCAGTAGGCTCAACGTATATATTACAATTATTGTATGTAAAATATTTGAGATAGAACAATTACATTTTAATATTTTTCGTGCTTATTTGTACATTTTGATTTAAAATAAAATTTTATTAGCTTTACATAATGTGTAAGTTCCAGTCCCTGCTGAGAGTTTGAGGGGTGATTTATGACGCTATGGGAGTCTAATGAGTGTGTGCATGATTGTCCATCTCTCAATAGAACGCTCCAAAATATAGACTTGTTATTGATAGTTCAAATAGCCTAATTCTTTTTGCAAATGTTTTGTCAAAAGTGGAAATTTGTTGCACTATTCGAAATGTCTAGTTTATTTCGATTTTCAAACATATTTTTGGAGATTTATTAAAGAGATATGTTTACATCCACCAAAGGTTATTTAGTTATGATATATTAGTTGCTATTTTGCCAGTGTTTGGGTATTAAAACAAAACATTGTCAATCCCTTCTTTACCGTCATTATGACGTAGACTCTTCGGAAAAATTAAAGGTAAAATATTGAAGAATAGGACGGAAGACTCTCGTTTTGTATATGTTTATGTGTAAGTGCACTTAGCCGGGATTCAAGTGGCTCGTTACTAGCACAGACCTCTTCTCTCAGCTTGCCATCGCATATTGCTGCTTCTTTTATCTTAAGAGAAATATCTCTTCAACGAATTACCTTTTTATTTTGTTGACGATAATGAAGTCGACAAAGTAGCGGGAATCTGTTTTCTCAACGTCAAATATTAGTACTTCACTAAAACATGCTTTTTCCACTTACTAAAGTAAGCTTCGTTTATGACACACCTCTTAGGATTGCCTACATTTCCGAGTTTGTGTTATACTATATATATATATATATATATATATATATATATATATATATATATATATATATACGCACGTGTGTGTGTGTATGTGCGTGGGCGTGTGCGTGTGTGTGTGTGTGTGCACGCGCGAGTTTGTTTGTCTGTGTACGTGTACGTATCTGTTATGTATATATGATAAACTATTAAATTCTTACCACATAACTAATTTACAAAATCTTCAACATGTAATGGCGAGTATACTGAATGCCCATTGTTTAGAGAATTATTTCAATCGTCTACTTATAAACACAGAATTCTATCCTTTTAGGATAAGCTTTGTAATTTTGAAAATTATTTACTGTAATATAGTTTTGCTATCGTGTGTATTATTAAATTTTATTTTGAAAAAACACACACGTTTTAGACTGTATATTACCAAGTACGTTTTAGCTATATTATAATAACTTCCATATCTCACAAACTAATATGAATATATTACATTCTCAATTACAAATTGGAGATATCCTAACAAATTTGATAGGCATTAATCATATTATTTATTACTTTAATTTATTACAAACACTATGATTAGAGTTGATTGGGTAAAATTAACGACAATCGTATATGACCAATCACAGTTTTCGTGATATTTATAGTTGTTCAAACCATCAGGACCTCTCAGAGGTCCATTAACGTTACTAGAAGGTCTAAAAAGGAATGACAAGTACAAAAAAAGTAGACCTAATTGGATCCTATTGTTACAGGGTATGGTAAAGTTTTGATTTATCAGGTGACCATGTTATTTGTGTGTTTTCTTTTAAGAACAAAATTCTGTACCAAAATTCTATCTTAGTCCTGTCTATCTGCGACGTGATAAACAGTTGTTTAGGTCAGGTGTGTGTGTATATATATATATATATATATATATATATATATATATATATATATATATATATATATATATATATATATATGTGTGTGTGTGTGTGTGTGTGTGTGTATGTATTGACCTTCATCTATATATATCAGCAGAGTTGTCTTAATAAACGGTGTCCCCCAGAATAAATACCTTTTCCGACCCACCCAATAAACATCCTGCCGTGCAGAAGCCCCTCCTGAGATCAAGCCCTTCGCCAAAATGCCTAATCGCAAATTCCTACCCTCAGTCATTCTCGGTTACAGACGCTGCAAAACACCAGGAGCCACATACCCTCTTCTCTGGTGTTCTTTTCACTTCAACTGTTTTTAGGTTCATCTCGTCCCTGCTAGATGATATTCTAGCAAAACGATGGAACTGAGATCTTATGCATTACAAATTATTTTTAAAATATTTACATGATGATATATATATCTTACAAGCTGTAACTAAACTAAATAAACACTCTGTTTATAGTCACCAGTATAGTAAGCAATGCTAGGTTTAAAACTTTGTATACATACATATATATATATATATATATATATATATATATATATATATATACAATATTTATATATATGGTTGACATGGTTTTTATTTCGATTATTGTCAAAGGGTGTTACATTATCATGGATTACTTTGTGGCAGCCGTATACGGCTGACACAAGTACCCGGCTGCCAGTTTGAATGCAAAATGACCAATGTATGGTCTCCGTATTGTTAGCAGGCTGTATATATATATATATATATATATATATATATATATATATATATATATATATATATATATTGTAACATTTTGGAATAGCAAGTAAGAAAGGCACTATGTATAATATAATATAAATATGTAAGTAAAGTCAAACCATAAAATAACCAATTATGAAAAAAGAGAAAAATGTAAACATAACCTAAATTGGCAAAATCGTAACATTTAATCATAAGTTTAGAACAATAACCACTATAAAAAAAAACAATATAATAGAAACAATTTAATGTGTAACCGTTTGAAAAGAACACTAAAACAATGTAAATAAAAGTAGCAGCCTTCAAGTGTTAAGAAAGTGAAAACGTTTTAAGACTGCACAAATAGACCAAACGGGATGACTAACGTATTCAGTGAAGACATTGTGAATAGAACAGCTGATAATTTAAACTTAGTCGTGAGGTATAATATTTAAATGCAGTTACCTGCAAAGAAATTAAAATCTAGTTATTAAGAACATGAAATGTACCAAAGGCAGTGAATACAGCGATAACAACGGTAACAACGATTTAAAAAAAGGAAATAGTTGGTTTAGCCATTTTTAAATGCGTGGCTTAGCGTCGCTTCAATCACACACACCTACTCAAGCAAGACAGACGTACTTCAGAATTGGCCCATAAAATTTAACGAATTTAAACTTAGTGCGGGAGTGTTAGTCTCGAATTCAATTAACACTACAAAATACTTTCAAGAAAATTAATTAAAACTATTTATTTAAAAAGATCTTATTAAATATTTTGATAAAGGCTGAAAAGTGGAATCTGCAATCTAAAACACTTAAGTATATAGGCTAGATCCATTACTACATTTTGAACTTTTGCAATCAGACATTTATAAAAGAAAAGAAACCAGTGAATTTATTATAAAATTAAACTATAAAAGAAAACATTTAGAAAGAATATTAAGGAACAATTTTACTTAGAAATAAATTAATTTGTAACATAGTTTATAACATTTATAGCTTAGATTTTTTTGTTCTTGTACTTTAGAGTGCCAAATAAGATTTCATTATTCAAAATTAAAAACCCACCAGATAACCCGAGATTAAGAGAGCTTGTGCTAAACCAAGATTAAAATCAATTTAGGCTAAATTAAATAAAACTGTTGCTGCCAAAGAGAAATACAATTTAGAGAAATAAGACTTATTATAATAGAGAAAACTTATAGTAAATTTGTAAAACTTTAAAAAAGAAAAAAATTGTAATTTATTAATAGAACTTATAATTGTTAAGAAAGTGTTTTAAATGATACATTAAACTTGTTATTAAAAAAAGAAAGCTCCAGAATATTTATTTAAAATAAATTAGAAAAGTTACTAACCTACCTTGATTGAAATTATTGAAATAATACATTTTAAAGAATCATTCATTCATATTAATACAATAAAAAAAACCATTACAATATATATATATATATATATATATATATATATATATATATATATATACATATATTTGTGTTTTATGCGGTAAGAAGATAGATTCAGAGGTTTAAATTAGTAGTAGAGGAGGGGTGACAAGTTTCCGTCTGACCCCGGTAGGATAGTCGCTAATTTTAAAATCGAATACGTTTGATCTAAAACAATAAAACAGGTTTTGGTTAGCATTCTATTTAGGACATAAAACAACGAGAATCCGATTGTACACATGACTAGCGTTTTCTAACATCTCTTATTTTAGGGTTGTAAAATTCTTAACTTCTAAAAACACTTCTGTTTGTATATTTACCATATACTTTGTTTTATTTGCGGCATATACTAAGTTTTTTTTCAAATACACTTAATATTTCTTAACATTTTATTATTTCTTAACCTGAATTTCCAAGTTTTACGCGAATAGCACCTAACCTTTCACGTCGCCGACTAGATTTTCCTTTCACATTTTCCTTGGAAGAAGTTATTTAATAATGAATTCTCAGCTAAAGAACTTTTATATTGGCAGTAATTCGATTCTAAAAGATTCTGTTCTGTGAGGAAGTGTTAAATCCATAATGTAATAGCAAAGCATAAATTGCTGAGAGGATTATCTCCAGCAAAGCGCTGACTCGCCGAGTCTTTCGGTATAAATTAATAACCGACACTTTATGACGTCACTGAAAAGATTCTATGTTTAAGAGGTTTTGAAAGAGAACTACAATTGGCTTTCTCCAGATGTTCAGGTAATTTCATGCAACGGGTATTTCATCTCTAGTATTTGCACCTCTAGGTCGGAGGGAATTGAAAACAATCTGATTAGAAATAACACAGTTTACAAATCAAACACGTCTCCAAAGGGATTCAGTTTGAGGTGTTAACATGTCTCAAAATTTACATTTTTGACAATTTTAAAATTTAGGTAGGTCGTTATATGACAACAATTTGTGCGTTAAATTGTTTGTATGCAATATAAAAAGGAGCTTTATAAACATATTTAGCAAAATACAATAAAAATAACAATACAGTAGCAATATATGATCAATAAAATTAATAACAACACAACCTCGCAACAAAATATTATGCTGTAAACAATACAATACGAAATAAAAAGGAATTCCTTAGTATATGTAACAACTGTAAATCTGATATTATATGTGTATGTTATTCGGTTATAATGGTGTGTTTAATTAATTTTCTTGATTATACTATATATTTGCTTTCGTTTTTTGTTTTTTAAGTAAAGGTTTGAGCAAAATCCAACAGTGTTATACAGTGTTCATTAAGATTTCTTTAAGCATCCGTGATAAACTTTAACTTTATTATGTTAAATTAACTTTATTATGTAGGGAAAATTAAACAAGTATTTCCCTTTAGCTTTTTAAAAAAAATATTTTTTCTTAAAGATTGGTTTCGGAATAGATTTGCATATGTTTAATCCTTTGAAGTTATACCTTATATCCAATAAAACTTGGGCGATCGTTATACTGTCTGCTTAAATTAATTTATTGCGACCGAAACACAATACTAACCTATTTGTATTATGTTGTTTATTAATATGTTTTGTGACCTGGGCATAATAATATTTCTATTATGTTGTAACAAAATATTATTCATTGTGACTTGAACAATATAATATTGCTAATTGATTTGACAATATGATTTATTGTGACTTCGACACAATAATATTGTTAATATGTTGTGTCCTAATGTTGTTTATTCTGACTTGTACTACGTAATATTATTATTATATGGTGTCATAATATTATTTATTCTGCAACCCCAATATATTATTTAATGTGACTTGGACAGACTAAAGTTGTTATTTTTGTAATATTCTTATTTATTTGATTTGAAAGTCATACTGTAGTTATTATATTGTCTCATACTGTTATTTATTGTGATTTGTACACCATTTTATTGTTATTTGTTGTAATATTATTATTTCTTGAGACTTGGACAAAATATTATTTTTATTTGTTGTAACAATATTATTTATTTTGACTTGAAAACAATACTATTGGTATTGTGTCATCTCATAATGAAATTAACTGTTACTTGAGCATATTAATATTTTTTTCTTATTTTAAGATGTATCATTATTTATTCTATTTCGACATAATAATATTTTCATTATGTTTTGACAATATTATTTATATAGACTTGAACCCAACGTAAAATGATTTTTAATAAATTTTCTTCTCCTTTATGTGGTTACTGCTGAAATAATTGATCCTGTCTGGTATTTGTTACTTTTATGGGTTAAGCTATATTTTAGGACATATTTTTAACACTCAAACACAATGTATTTGTGTTTTAGAGTTCATACGGACTAAAAAATTGTGTAAAGTTACATATCTATTCAGAGCTTTATAGACAGCTTAATTGTGATGCATCTCATGAACAAAGCGAAATGCCCCGGACAGGACGTTATTAACCCCATATGGATAGGGTTAATTACGCATTTGATATGTGTACAAGGCTTCGTGATAAGCCGACAGATAGGCAACAGAAACACCTGTCTCTCCGCCTCTGGACTGGCCACAAATCTAGATACACTCGACATATCGAACACAAATAAAAAGAGTTACCTAATACCGTGCATTGGATCTGTACTTGAATCTAACAAAATATAGGTCGAACCATTTATTTAATAATTCGGAACTGATCTATAAGACTGTGTAAGCTTTAAGACGACAGATTTTATAATCAAGCACTATATATTAGATTATGAGGTGAGTAGCTGGGCTAGGAATCTAACCTAAAGCGTTTCATGTGTTCGCCTCATGACTCGTGCGTCTTAAGACAATTTTATTTACAGTATTTATTACGGTTTTCTTATGACTTTGCATAGATGTGGTTTTCTTATAACTTTCAAAATAAACCAAAACGTTTTAAGAATTAAACTTTTCACTCGTTACAAACACCTATTGACATTGATAACGTCTTTACCATAAAAATATGTCGCCTCAAGTTAGTAGATGTAGCGTCAAAAACAAAAATATTACATAATAATTGCAAGGGCTTCAATCGTAGATTAGGTTATTTAGGTTTACTATTTCCAAAAATGTTAATTAATAAAAAGCGAATGATAAAATAAGAAATTAGGAGTCGGGATAACCAGGAGACACTTCCTTGAAGTTCAAATTTAAAATATTACAATTCCATCTGAAAATATGGAGGAAATTATCGTTTATTTAGACAAATATTTTATTAAAGAATCACCAAGGTTATACGATAGAAGTGAGATAAATATTTATTTAAATGTATTCAAATAACCTTCCTTTCTAATTATAAAAATTTTAATTTTTCTCTAATCAAGAAACTTCTACAACCGTTTTAGTTGACACACTGTTTAACAATTGATAAGAATGAACCAGTTCTTGGTAAAACGTTGTATTTTTATACAATGGTCATAGCACTCTGGATTTACGAACAAAGTTGTTCGTTAGCGCTTGAATGGGAGACAGAAGCGACACCAAACGTTTTTACAACACGACACAGAAATCAATTTACAAGAACAGAGTGCTTTAGAGCGATTTATTTTACTCTTTTCTTTTCAACAGATATTCTGTCAAGCAAAGAATTTCTCTTGTTCTTTTCTAATTCTTCCATGTGTCATACTCCCGAATTTTTCTCTTTAACAAAAAAAAATACTATTGATGTGATATATCCTCCTTTTACACCTTAGTCTATTATATATATATATATATATATATATATATATATATATATATATATATATATATATATATATTATCTCTCTATCACTGAATTTTAAATTAGAACTTCTATATTTTAACAGGAAGTTTAGAACACGAGGAAATACCGAAATAGTGCTGCACTCTACGGCATTAAAAAGAGAACTATTTCAGATAATTAAATTGGAAACTTGATAGTTTGGAGAAGGTGTTGCGGAATACAAGTCCATTCATGCTGAGTGCATTCCCCCACAAACTACCAACTAGAACTAGTGTCAAATACTTTTAATGTGGCTTGAAAGCTCATCGTTTGTTGTCATAAACTTTGTATTTTTGTTTCTTACTATTGCAAGCGTGTCGCTACAGGCGTTGGGGCCGTGACCCTTATAGAAGAATTCTTTAGCGCTTTTGTTCGTATTATGTAAGCCTAACTACACCACATTTTACCACTGCAAGTGATTACTTCAATCAATGTAGTTTTAGCACAAAATTAATGTTCGGTAGATAAAACAATAATTCACAATACAAAACCTAAGAAAACTTCATAAGAATCAATCAAATAACTATTAGTCATTAATCTATTTTACCATTTTAAATTCATAGTATCGGGTAGAAAGCTCCTCATACCAGTCTGAGTGTTGGTCTAAGCGGCCATGCCTATTCCATGGTCAGAGTACTACACAAGACAATATTCCAATCTTTTCTTAGCTCTACCCCTCTTTCTTCCTAATTCCATCTACCCGTCGCTATTGATTAAAAAAGCGTGTAACGATTAGATTCCAATAGAGAATAGATTCACTTTACACAGATTCATTACACGTAAGATTTCATGATGACATGTAATCTTCAAATAGATGATTTTATATCCCTACATATATTTAACAACCTTTATTTTGCTTCGGATTTAATATATGAAACTAAAATAAAATAAATAATATCATGTGTCGACATTTTGAATCTAATTTTGTGTTTAAATTCTAATAAATGGCCTGTAATAAATTAACTTAAACATAAATGCCTAACCTATTGTATTTAATGATAATAATTTTAAAAATTTTATATTGGTCCATGTACACTTCAAAAACTCAAAACCTCTGCAGCGATTGGGTTTTAATTTGACAAGCGATTCAACCCACTTCAATGATTTGTTTACATCAACCGTTCCATCTGCTATAAGAGGAGATGTCTATAGGAGAAGATACATATAGAAAATGTTATGTTGGTTGGTGTAAAAGGTCTAGAATTTTAGGTAAATATTTAATACGACATTTAGTGATTTTCTTAAGCATTTTTCGCAAAAAAAAAACGTTTCCACTTTATTCCATTCATATTATTATACAATCTGAATAGAATATTCAAAACCCTTTTGTGTGATCATGTGATCGGCTGTGCCAAATAGTAAGTAGAGCATATGGAATGTCACCACCCACCCGAGCTGCGACTCCTTCATTTAATCTGGATAAACAGAGTTAAAACACCTCTGATCTCCAGTTATATGTCCAACCAAAGTATTTTCAAATTAACTCATGATCATAGTCCATTTATGATCGCATAATGCAACTGATAATGACGTAGTTGGAGGGAACCTCTTTCTTGCATACGCCTGGAAGAACTAGGAAAACATTTATCACATTGATACTGTTTGCCAACGAAAAGCTTTGGATTTAAAATAATAAATATTCTTGTATTTGAATAACCTGTGTTGTTTTTAATATATATATATATATATATATATATATATATATATATATATATATATATATATATATATACCAACAATTACACGAAACTATCAATTCGATGTACGATATTACTGAATATCGTCATACTTTAACTATGGCGTAAATAAAAATAAATACGCGTAATATATGAAACCATATTGTACCTTACATGTATAGTTTATTCCGGATCTACAAATTACGTAACGTGTATCGTTTCGTTTGATAAATCAAACAGTTCTACTCGACAACGTCTGGTATCATAATCACATATTTGTAAAAGTCTTTGCAAGATTGTGAAGGCATATTGGTCAACAAATGTATTTTTAATCTTAAAAGATATCTTGTGGACTCTAGGCTATACGAGAAACTTTTCAGTAGCTACAAGCCGTACCTGTGAACTGAAACATACTTAAAAGTTCTTTACAACTACCGACAATCGATCCTGGACGTTTAAGTTAGAAGTATAATCATGTTGGCCAAGTGTAACACCAACAAACAGTAAGTCAAGCCAGATAGTTTTGCAATATGGCTTCCGTCCACATCACTTCAAATCTCCGCACTATTTATTTATGTCCCTTGCAAAACATGCAATCAATCACAGCCTCGCATCTACGCTGATGTTAGTAATTTCCGTATAGTAGTACTTCCCGGTATAAAATTCAAAAGTTATTCATTATTTTCTGAAATTTATAGATTAATGTTTTTTTTAGCAATTTTACCTAATAAGTAATTAAGCAGAAACTTGACTAAATCAGTTTATTGAATAATAAGAGTTGTATAAAGGTTTCTTTATATATTTAGTTAAATTACTATTTATTATATTTTGTTAAAATTTACAGAACGCTTTTCCCATTGTTAATATGTTCTCACACAAATATAGCAGGGTAAATGAACAAACGAGGTACTAGTGTTTAGCATTCACCTGCAACTGTAAAATCGACTGTTATGCCTTACAAAATATGTTAGTATTGTGAATAGAACTGAATCAAGGATATAGAACCCACTGTTCTGCAATATAAAGAATTATGGACCAGATGTGTAACATTAAACTATTCCAGAAGTTTAAGGATGTGTCTAACCTTTCCTGCGTGGAAAAGCCAACGAACATAGGACTTCAGTGTTGCCAACGAGCATAGGCCTACAGTGTTTCCAACGAGCATAGGCCTACAGTGTTGCCAACGAGCATAGGCCTACAGTGTTGCCAACGAGCATAGGCCTACAGTGTTGCCAACGAACATAGGCCTACAGTGTTGCCAACGAGCATAGGACTACAGTGTTGCCAACGAGCATAGGACTACAGTGTCGCCAACGAGCATAGGACTACAGTGTTGCCAACGAGCATAGGACTACAGTGTAGCCAACGAGCATAGGCCTACAGTGTTGCCAACGAGCATAGGCCTACAGTGTTGCCAACGAGCATAGGCCTACAGTGTTGCCAACGAGCATAGGACTACAGTGTTGCCAACGAGCATAGGCCTACAGTGTTGCCAACGAGCATAGGACTACAGTGTTGCCAACGAGCATAGGACTACAGTGTAGCCAACGAGCATAGGCCTACAGTGTTGCCAACGAGCATAGGCCTACAGTGTTGCCAACGAGCATAGGCCTACAGTGTTGCCAACGAGCATAGGACTACAGTGTTGCCAACGAGCATAGGCCTACAGTGTTGCCAACGAACAGTGTTGAATATAAAGGTTCCCGCCCGATCACCGAGGTCAAGCTATATAGGGAAAAGTTAATACTTGGATGGAGTCCTGCCTGGAAAATGTATAAGCGAGATAGTTATATATGTTAGTTATATATATAGTTCTCAGTAGGGCAGCCATTTTGCGGAATCTGAAAAGTCTTTAGTGGGTAGACACCCCGCTTTAACACGGTAGTAAACAGGTATAATTCTTGTAGGCGACCCTGAGCATGCCGTGTTATAAATTCCATAATCCCAGCAACAGAGCATCTTTATTTCCTTTCTATTGTGTTACCTAATTTTCTTTAACTCCCCCCTTATCCTTCTTCCTATAAGGAAGTAATGTTTAAACATATCTTTATAACACCAAAGACGAATAGGTCTACTTCACGTGATGGCATATGTATATATATATGATCGAATTTGTATCTAAATACTAAAATCATACCTTAACAATTCTTTACTTTACTAGCTTTCAAAGGCGATAACAATAGTGATGAAAGCTACATTATTGCTAGGTAATGTATTTGTTTGAAACTAAATTTGAAAATAAAATGTTACGCTTTCTAATGTTTAACATTGAATAGAAATTTAATTACCTGAATAAATTACAATAATTTCGAAGTGTACCATACATATTTAGTTTGTACATGTTTATTAATTATTTTTGTAGCTCAGATGACCTACCCAATAATAATTTTACACTTCTTATGTTCTTGGTTTGCATAATTATAGAGCCAAACATTGTTCAAATCGACCCAAATGGAAAGACAATGAAACAAAGGCATAAGTAACGAGTTAACAAAGATTGAGTTTTGAAGTGAGTGTTTTAGGTGCAGAGCGCTCCCTGTGTCGGGAAATGCCAACACATCGTCTGAAGGCGATAAAACTTATACCATGACAGAAACAATTTACAGTAAATCATAGCCGCCTTCGGAAAGTTGTAGCTCACCTTGTTTGTGAAGAACGCAAAAAATAAAAATAATTTAAAAGAAAAACCTTTAACTTTAGAAAATGTTATTAAATTTAAAAAATTTGAAAGTTTTCGTAAAAATGATAATTTATATATATATATATATATATATATATATATATATATATATATATATATATATATATATATTTAAAATATGTTTTTTTTGTATAGTAATCAAAATAACTGAGAATGTATAAATAAAAGACTATTTAATACCTTCTCTTAATATTTAAAGCTATTTGTACTAAAGAACTATACTAAATTTTACTATAATATTAATTCAATAATAATGTTTACATAAAATACCTTTCAAAATTTCAATTGCTCTCAGATTCAGGATGGAATACCTATCAAGTGCGCCATTTGATCTCTACAACTGCCTAGTCAGATGATCTACTGTCAATTGCTGTACTTCCCGTGGTAACACATTGTGTTTAAAGAAGGCGCCACCGCTCACTCCCAGGAATATACGCCCCCTTACTTAATCCTGCCTACTACACAAGTTACTGTACACCTGTACACTTAAGACGATCGGGGGTTGGTTTCATTTAACCCACATTAAGGTCCATGTTACCTCTGCTCCCACTCGGTACAGATTTATAGTCCAAAGGTCGCGTAACAACTAACGCCAAACATATTTGTGCCTGCTGGTTGTTTCGCCAACAATATACTCCTATTAATAATCAACACAAATGCAGGTGTTTATGTATCTGTGACTAATGCATCTATGCTTTTGTGATCTGTAAAGCGATTATTCTTCCGCAAAACACTCATTGTTCGGAAATAACAGTTGGACCGTTCAGTCTGTTTAAAGCGTCTAACATAAATGCAGTCACTTGTCATACAACATAATGCCATTTAGTTTACAATCAATTGCTGCTTTATTCAGGAAATGAAATGAATGGGTATAAAATTATGGAAAAATAAAATAATTTAATTAAAATAATAATGATATTATTTATTAGTATTGTTGAATGTGACATATTAAGGCATGAAGCAAACCCGTCTCTAAAATGCAATCAAGCACGCATTGAAAAATCGCCCAAATGCATCAATATTTTAATAATTATGCAAAATAGTCAAAATAGGCCTAACCTCAAAATATAAATTTCAAAAATTTCTAACTCAGAAAACTCACTGCATCCTTCTTTGTTTTTATAGCTCTTTTTTCTAATTTTAGGTTTTGTTATATGTCTGAAATTCTAAGTTATCTTATATCTTAGAAATATTTGCAGCTTCGTTTTCAAAAAAGAAAAAAACAACAGTAAAATATTCCAATTAGGTTAGAAAATAATATGTTTAACCATTAAAGGTTACTGGATTTCAAAGGAACAAATGGGTTAGAATGAAACATTGGTGCTTCTGGTGAAGAAATACGAAACTAAATTGAACAATGGAAAATCAGCTGATATTTTTGACAATTTTGTAATCGATAAAAATCGTTTTATAAATCGTATTAATCGTGATTTAAAAAGGACAGACTTACTGGAAAGAAACATAGGACCTACTGCTCCGGTTGAACTATTAGTGTTCTACATTCCAGAAATTCAGTTGACGTTTTCCCTCACGTTAAATATGAGATTGGGAAACCATGACTTCTTTTAGTCTCAGGTATTAAAAAACTTCTTTGGGGTACAGGCGATGACACATACACATACGTGCACGCACAACGTTCTGGTTTACACAAGTATTTCTTCTTATCTGGACGGCGATGTAATCCTACGTATGTTCAATTTTCTATTTTCATCCTGCGTGATTGTATAAGGACATTTTTTCTCTGCACAGTGTAGAGACTGTGTAGAGGGGAATTTCCTACTACATTCACACTCAGTAAAGCGCTACGTTTCTTAGTCAAATTAGACTTGGTCAAAAAATCATTTTCGTTTTAAAATTGTTTAAAATGTTTTCTAGAAGTGAAGCGATTTCACATCAATTAATATATTTACTTTCAATGTTCCTCGCATGTAGGATTCTACTTACGAGTGCTTTCCGTTGCTATTTTTACGATTTTCATTTGCTGCGACATCTCGGTACCATTAACTGTAATTAGAGTTAGTACCGTTAGACTCCTATATTTACCTATTCATGTAAGCGATAACCTCTACCAGGGGGTAATATACGCCTACGTTATTTCATTTAACAGGTTTTTACTTTCATGGACACTAATGCAAGTTATACAAAACTAAAGAGATTTTGTATTTATAATGATAAGATACGGCATTTAGTATAGAATCTTTAATTTTAAAAAACGAGAACGAGATACATAATAAAACATATTACAAAAAAAAACTCAATAACTATAAATGAACTATAGAATAGTTATGTGTAACACTTTATACATGTAATGTTTTGTTATAGTTAATTCCTGTTCTTTTGGCTTTGGTTTTCACTACCAATTATGTTGACAGTATATTTTAATGTTTTTTTTGTATTGTTCTGCTAATATCTACTCTTTCAATCCATGGAATTTAGTCTATGGAAGCATTAAATGCTACTTTGAAAGAGAGAAACATGAAACTTTCTTTTGCTGGCATACTGAATATTTTAATCTCGGTAAAACTCTTATCATTTAAAGATGTCCCTATTAGAAAGAAGAAAAAAAAGATTTTAATGGCTATGATCAATATCACCCATCCCTGCTAAAACGGGCGAACAATACTCGTCAGAATATGAAACCGGCAGGAACAGTGTTATTGACAGCAAAGTGGACCAGAGTTGACAAGACTGGAAATATTTTTATTAAGTTTGTAACGTTGCTTAGGAACCGCAAAAGATAAACTTGACAACACTGATAAACTTTATGCCAAATTGTTTCCCAAACAGGGCCCTAACAGAATATAGAAATAACAGCTGTTGTCTCGGATAGGTTTTGACCAGACCTTTGTAATTGTTATTTTAAGTCATTGATTTTTTAGTTGCAATATACTTAATTAACTCATAAAACTTTCTGGATCAAATAAATATTATTTTTTTAAATATTAAAATTCGTGGTTATTCTACCACACTGGTTTCAAATATAACTCTTTTTTAAATCATAAATTACGTATTAAAATAGAAAACAAATTTTTTCTTCGTTTAGCCTAATCTCAATTTTTGTTATTGTTGTCAGACTCCAATTGAATTTTCAATGTTTCGTGGTTTTCATCCTCTTCATTCCGACATTTTTCCTCGGTCTAACTCTTTTGAGCCTATCCATTATACTCCAATCCGTCGCAGATTGAATTTAGCGAAATAACATTTGTGAATGCGTAGAACTTATTATTTTTATTAATTACATTAAAATTGATTCCTAGATCACATTACTTCTAATTCAAGGATCACTTTTAAGGAAATGTGTTGAAGAAAATAAAACCATAGCAGTTATTAAGATGAGTCTAAAAGTATTCTTTTACATTTAAATATTAGATACATTTTTGCACATTTGGGTTAAGGAAACAAGGCCGTAGTAGTATCTGTGCCGATTATACGGGTTACCCTTATCACTTAGTATAATGAACATTTTAGAGCCAATATGTCGAGGAGCATACGACCGTAGCAATAATTTGTGCCGAGCTAAAGTTTACCTTAATCACTTACCATATAATGAGTCTTTTAAGAAGAGTCTCTGAGTTATTAAAACAACACAAGAAGTAGTCTAAAAATAGCCTAATTCTTTTGCAACAGAAAACTTTTCTGTTTAAATGTCCAATGAATGTTAACATTCATCACTATTGATTAAAACATGAAAATTGAAATAACATTTGACAATGCATAGAACTTATTACTTCTATTAACTACATTAAACCGATTCCAAGATCAAATTATTTCTAATTTCTACAATTATTATTTTAGTTATTTTTTCCGATTCCCAGCAAATTCTTCCTATATTTTTATTTCCGTAATTCTACGTTGGTTATTTTATTTATCACCACTATTTCAGCGGACACAAAAATTACACGTCATAGTATCTTACTGTATATCTTATGTTTGTTGAAATGGAACACCAGGTAGATATACGAATAATTAGAGTTGTGGTATATAAAAAAATACATTTTTTTAGTCAAAAAACAAAATAATCTTACTATCAGTTTATCACATATAATAACAAGTAAATTTAGGATATCAATGTTTAAATAAACGCAAAACATAGCGGATTAAGTTTATTACAATAAAGAACATTCTCCTAGAAAAATGTGAAACAGTCGAATACCGTAGCAAAATCTGTACGGAAAATAAGAGTTACCTTTACCTATCATTTACCTTAGGGATTACCTTAGGATTACCTTTAAGAAAATGTGTTGAAGAACTTAAAACCATAGCAATAATTAAGATGAGTCTAAAGATTATCTTTTTTGCTTAAATATAAGGTACATTTTTACAGCAATGGTATAAAAAACCGTAGCAGTATCAGTGCCGAGACTAAAGTTTACCCTTTCACTTAGGATGAGGAACATTTCAGAGGCAATGTATTAAGGAGCCTGAGGCCGAACCAGTATCTGAGCCGATTCTAAAGGTTACCCTTATCACCTAGCATTAGGAACAATTCAGAGGCAATGAGTTAAGGAAAAAAGGCCGTAGCAACATCTGTTCCGATTCTAAGGGCTACCCTTATCACTAGGCATAATTAACATTTCAAAAGCAACATGTTAACGAACTTAAGGCTGTAGCAGCATCTGTGCCGAGTGTAAAGGTTACCCTTATAACAAAGCATAAGGAACAATTAAGAGGCAATGTGTTAGGTAACCTAAAGCAGTAGCAGTATCTGTGTTTAGTCTAAAGGTTACCCTTATCACTTAGCATAAGGATCATTTCAGAGGCAATGTATTAAGGAACCTAAAGCCGTAGCAGTATCAGTGCCTAGTCTAAAGGTGACCCTTATCACTTAGCATAAGCAACATTTTAGAGACAATGAGTTTAGGAACCTAAAGCCGTAGCAGTATCAGTGCCGAGTCTAAAGGTGACCCTTATCACTTAGCATAAGCAACATTTTAGAGGCAATGTGTTAAGGAACCTAAAGCCGTAGCAGTATCAGTGCCGAGTCTAAAGGTGACCCTTATCACTTAGCATAAGCAACATTTTAGAGGCAATGTGTTAAGGAACCTAAAGCCGTAGCAGTATCAGTGCCGAGTCTAAAGGTGACCCTTATCACTTAGCATAAGCAACATTTTAGAGGCAATGTGTTAAGGAACCTAAAGCCGTAGCAGTATCAGTGCCGAGTCTAAAGGTGACCCTTATCACTTAGCATAAGCAACATTTTAGAGGCAATGTGTTAAGAAACCTAAAGTCGTAGCAGTATCAGTGCCGAGTCTAAAGGTGACCCTTATCACTTAGCATAAGCAACATTTTAGAGGCAATGTGTTAAGGAACCTAAAGCCGTAGCAGTATCAGTTCCGAGTCTAAAGGTTACCCTTATCACTTAGCATAGGCAACATTTTAGAGACAATGAGTTAAGGAACCTAAAGCCGTAGCAGTATCAGTTCCGAGTCTAAAGGTTACCCTTATCACTTAGCATAAGCAACATTTTAGAGGCAATGTGTTAAGAAACCTAAAGTCGTAGCAGTATCAGTGCCGAGTCTAAAGGTAACCCATATCACTTAGCATAAGCAACATTTTAGGAACCGAAGGGTGTAGCATTATCTGTGCCTAGTCTAAGGCTTGGCCTTATCACTTAGCATAGGGAACATTTCAGAGACAATAACTTAAAGAACCGAATCCGTAGCAGTGTCAGTGCCGAGTCTAAAAGGTACCCTTATCACTTAGTATAAGAAACGTTTTAGAGGCAATAAGTTAAGGAGCATAAGACCGTAGCAATATCTGTGCTGAGCTAAAGTCTACCTTCATCACTTACCATAGTCTTTTGTAAAGGGTCTCT
>JBAIZL010000005.1:43103616-43111116 GCA_036971475.1 Prosapia bicincta | reverse complement strand
TTTGTGACCTAGACATAATAATATTTCTATTATGTTGTGACAAATATTATTCATTGTGACTTGAACAATATAATATTGCTATTTTATGTGATAATATGATTTATTGTGACTTCGACACAATAATATAGTTAATATGTTGTGTCATGTTTTTGATTGTGACTTATACTCCATACTATTATTATATTGTGTCATAATGTTATTTATTCTGACTTGCAACCCTTAATATTATATAATGTGACTTGGACACAATAATACTACTATTTTTGTAACAATCTTATTTATTTTTATTTGAAAACAATGCTATTGTTATTATATTGTCTCATAATGTTATTTATTGTAACTTGTACACCATATTATTGTTATTTGTTGTAATAATATTATTTGTTGAGACTTGGAAAAAATATTATTGTTATTTTTTGTAACAATATTATTTATTTTGACTTGAAAACAATACTATTGCTAGTATGTCATCTCATAATGAAAATAATTGTTTCTTGAGCACAAAAATATTTTTATTATTTAAAATGTATCATTATTTATTCTATTTCGACACAACAATATTTTAATTATCTTGTGACAATATTATTTATATAGACTTGTACCCAACGTAAAATTATTTTTCATAAATTTTCTACTCCATTTTGTGGTTAGTGCTGAAATACTTGATCCTGTCTGGTATTTGGTACTTTCATAGCTTAAGCCATACTTGAGAACATATTTTAACACTCTTTATTTGAAAGTATAAAAGTGTTTTATGAGCTTCTATACGGACGGTGTTCTTTTCTCTATTCTGCTCCTCCACCCTGTATTTTACAGGAATGAGGCTTACAAAGATTTCTTGCAGGACTATAACAATGAAGTTTGTAAATCTGGAAGTATTTGTGTTTTAGAGTTCATACGGACTAAAAGTTACATATATATTCAGAGCTTCATAGACAGCATAATTGTAATGCATCACTTGAACAAAGCGAAATGCCCTGGACAGGGCGTTATTAACCCCATATGGATAGGGTTAATTACGCATTTGATATGTGTACAAGGCTTCGTGATAAGCCGACAGATAGGCAAACAGAAACACCTGTCTCTCCGCCTCCGGTCTGGCCACAAATCTAGATACACCCGGAATGACGATCGCAAATAAAAAGAATTATAAGAACCTAATAGCTTGCATTGGATCTTTACTTGAATGTAACAAAATATACTGAACTGCAAGATTGTGTACTCTTTAAAGACGACAGCTTTTATAATTAAACACTATATACTTATTCTATTATTAGTTGTTTTTCTCATTCATTTACATTTTCATTCACATTGCTCATTATATCCATGTTTGTAAGGATTTTTTATTTTTTCCATTGTATTGAATATTTTTTTGTCTATTAAAACCTCTTAGTTAGGCTATTTGTTAAACACCGAAAAAAAAAATATATATATATATATATATAGATAGATAGATAGATAGATAGATAGATCTTTTGTGTTATTGGTTTCTTTGTCAAAAACATTCTTAAACATATACTGATATCGTGTATTATTTTCTTAAATCTAGGTTATTCATTTTTCCTCGCACAATCCATTTAGAAGAATACAAAAATATCCAATTCAATAGCTTGAAACCTTTTCTAAATAATAAGTAAAAAGAGGAATGAATCCGAGAGCTAGCACGTAGGTACGGTAGTAGAGTAGAAGGCAACTTGATACTACCCGCTTCACTACGTTAAGGCTCAAGTTGCGTTTAGTAAACGGAAGGTACTGTGATGGATATGATTACACTTCAAGGCTAGACTGTATCCTTTACTTATGTAAATATTTGAGCGGGGATAAAGATATTCTGATCTGTGAGGACAAGTTTGCTTTACATAAAGAAGCCAAAAATTTTATTTTTAATTTTTAATATATTCATCCGAATATATTTTCTACAAAACGATGGAAATTCAATCTGACACAAATGATTTTGACTGCTTCTTTCTTCAATGACTTGATTCCTATTTTGTAACGATCCTTCTTACAACAATATCTGTGATCTAGTTATTTGCGTAAGTTCTATTATTTTTAATCTATAAATTGTTCTCGTAACCATCAGTAATTTATATTTCACTTTACAATATATTTTCCCCTCCCTCAAATTACTCATTGTTTCACCTAAATCAAAGTATTAGGTCTTTTTCAGCTTGTTCTCTTCCTAAGCATGTCTTAGATCTCTGTTTGTACCTCTGCAGAAACACCTCTCATTCATTTGCTCTTTGACGTCGGGCTTGGCGCCAGCTCCCTATTAGTTTTCCTTCCTTTGTATTTAAATTTGTTAGAGTATTTATTAAAAAATTATCGAACTCAACTGTTGTTCAGAAGCCTTTAATGTATTTATTTTCTTACACTCTTTATAAGTCACTCCTGGTATTGTTAGATAGGTTTTTAGGGAGGTGGCGTCCAAAGTCTGAATTCACTTCCCCCTTTTTTATCTGTGATTTTTTATTTGTTGTTTTTGTATCAAGAAAATAATTATCTAAAAACGGACTTCTTTAAAATAATGACCAGAGTCTAAATCATTCGGATAATCAAGGGCTGTAAAATTTTATACTTCACAGCTTTTCGGAACAATTATTCAAACCTTTACATTTGCATAACTTACAGGGTCAGCAATATTTATGGCGAAAGTTTCTCCGGTTCGGTTTCGCTCCGGAAATAAGACAGAGATTTATTTCTGTGCCATGAAATTCTATTAATGGAAAATTTCTGGTATTTTTTATTAGGAAAAAATAGTTTTATAAAATATAATTCCCTTATCTAGAACAAATAGTACTTAGTTGCTTACTTGCTGACGCGTTTCAAAACATTCGTTCCATTTACGAAACTAACCCTCATTCGTAAAAGGAACGAATGTTTTGAAACGCGTCAGCAAGTGAACAAATACGTATTCACTTAGTTAAGTATTTTTAAAACTAGTTTAATCAGTGAATTCAAGATGATTACATCAAACAACTTAAATAATAATTCCTTGGAAACGCGTTTATTTAAGTATTACAAAATGCCCTCCATATATCGATAGCATAGCTTTGAATCAAACCTTTGTTCCTCTATTCTTCCGCTTCATCCTCCAATAATTTCCAGGACAAGTAATATTTGTATCCTCTATCGATGACTATTAGAAATATCGTGTTCATCCAACGTTTTTTTTTTTTGTTATGTTAGTGTGATTGCTAAAATATGAGTACAAATGAGTTCTAACAACATGAGGGCTCTAATGGGTATAAAAATCATGAGTAGGGTTAAAGTAAGAACATCTTTTTTTGATTTGGGGGATGGAAAAACTATGATCGTCGTGTAGTTAAAGATAAAGTAAGGTTGGGGATATGTGGTATTAAAGCTATATGAAGCTATTCTAGATCTGGGATAAGGGAGATTCTCCTTCGCACAGAAAGACAAGTTCATTGATATAGCCCTATCGGTAAAACTTGTCAAACTATGAACATTCTCCGATTTCTGTTTCACATAACTTACTCTAAAACACATTCTAAAGAATCACGTAAACATTCAGAAAATATGAACCCGTATCAGTTAAAATGTATTAGTGCAACCAGCGTAAACGAGACAGCTTATAATTCCATAATTCATTATACCGACATCCATGATTAAGGGTTCTATGATTGCGCTTTGCTACTGACATTAAAATTTGAAGTTATGGTACTGCGAAATACTACCGTTTACTCTTTGCCAGAATGTTGAGAGTATAAAATCATCAATTATTGGTTGCTGCATTAGCGATAGACGTTTCGACGACTTAAAGTAACTGTGGCGTACCTTCTATTAAATAAATATAACCTTTCGGCTATAAATAAACTTTTTTATTTAGTTGAACCCCAATGTAGATTTTGATTGAAAAGTATTTACCAGATAAAGCTGTTAAATTATAACTTTTCTGCTGTGATATAACTATCATTGTTTGTATTCGTTCTATATACATCTATCTATATATATATATATATATATATATATATATATATATATATATATATATATATATATATATTAAATATTAAATATGGTGATATGTTTTCTTGTAATATAGTTAATAAATTTAAAATATTTCAAAAACAAGAATACTTTTAATGAATATATTTATTCAAAGCTTTTCGCCGATAAAATAGTATCAGCATCTTCAGGAAAATAATTATCTAATAAAATATTTTTACAAATATTTGAAATATTTTTAATTTATTAATTATATGTATATTAATTATATATATATGTTTATAATTATATTATATATATATATATATATATATTAGATTTTATTACATAATTATTTTTCTGAAGATGCTGATACTATTTTATCAGCGAAAAGCTTTGAATTAATATATTCCTTAAAAGTATTCTTGTTTTTGAAATATTTTTAATTTATTAACTATATATACAAGAAAACATATCACCATATTTAATATATTTTAATATATATATATATATATATATATATATATATATATATATATATATATATATATACTGTATATATAAAATACGTTTTCTTGTTTAATAATTTAAAACAACATAGGTTATTCAAATACAAGTAATTTTCAATACAAGTGTAAGTTTCTTGTATTTGAATAATCTATGTTGGTATAAATATATATATATATATATATATATATATATATATATATATATATATATCAGAGGTATTATTGTAACCGATTCCTTTGAAGAGGGTTGCTTTCAAATCGAATGTAGATATGGATTCAACTAAATAAAAAACTTATTTGATTTTTCCAGGTTTTTTATGTAATAAAAGTTTTAATTGCGTTATTTTCTACTTTAAACGAAATTTTACGGTTGTTGATAAAGATATTTAGACAAATGTTTGAGTGTAATTAAGAAAGTGTGTGATTTGTCACATTCAAAAGTCTCGTAAATAAGGGACTTTGCAATATGCAAGTTTCTAAAGCAGCTGCTGTAACGATTCTCCCTAAATTACTTCAGGCTGAGTAAAACTTACTCGGCGCTTAGTAAACTTATACAATAAAGTCTGCTTGCTCTGATACAAGCCTCGATACTGTCGCAAGTCTTTGGATGTAAATTTACTCCACGAAAACAGCATCTTTCATGTTGTAAGTGAGTAGGCATCACACACACACACACACACACACACACACACACACACACACACACATACTCTGGACAAACGTCTGATCGATATTCCTCCTGAACCTAAACCAATTCTACGAAACCGCGTTAAATGCTCTGTCTATTTTAAATCCACTTCAATAAATTAATTTTGTATTAGAACTGACGTGGCCCTTTCAAAATATTGATATGTACAATCCTTTTTTCAATAAATTTAAATTTCACGAACAAAAAACAATACAACTGTCATTTGATTTTAGGATAATCAGAAAAACACAATCAAGTTTTACAAATATTTGTTTAATCATGACAAAACCATTATAAAATGTATAATATTTACAAAAGACCCTCTGCGTAGCTTAATATTACACATATTTCTATGTACATTAATGTTATATATAAATGCATGCACTAGGATTTCAACACGTGTTTATAAATCCAACAGCATAAATTTTAAATATATGAACAAAACTACTTTTAATTATAATAATAACGCAGGTGTTTAATATAAAACAATTAGCACATTGAACGAGTTTTTATACTGTAGTTTTATTTACAGTGGCAACAATATTATAAAATAAGAATAAAACTACTTCTACCTATAACAACACAACTAACTTATACATTCTAAAATAAATATCCTATAAAAATAGTATAGATGTTTTACTTACAGATTTTAAAAAATCTAGGCTAGCTATTTACTAGCATACTCTTTGGAAAACACAGGAGCCTTCTCCGCGGGAAATTAAAACAATAAGTCAAAAACTATATGCACTATAGCTTTGGATATGATGAAAAACCGATATGCACTTCAGTTCTGGATGTGAGTCAAAACCGATACACACACAAGATTTGTGTCAAAACAGTTACATATCACGGCATTGGATTTGAGTAAAAAGAGAACTGCATTGTCATTTTGATTATGAGTGAAAACAGATATGCACTGCAGCTTTGGATATTAGTGAAAACATATATGCACTGCAGCTTTGGATATGAGTGAAAACATATATGCACTGCAGCTTTAAATATGAGGCAAAACAGATACACACACAAGCTATACATTTGAGTCAAAACTGATATTTATCACGGCTTTGGATGTGAGTTAAAAGAGAAATGCATTGCCATTTTTATTATGAGTGAAAACAGATATGCACTGCAGCTTTGGATATGAGGAAAAACAGATACACACACAAACTATACATTTGAGTCAAAACAGATATTTATCACGGCTTTGGATGTGAGTTAAAAGAGAAATACATTGTCATTTTTATTATGAGTGAAAACAGATATGCACTGCAGCTTTGGATATGAGGGAAAACAGATACACACACAAGCTATAGATTTGAGTCAAAACCGATAAATATCACGGTTTTGGATGTGAGTTAAAAGAGAAATGCATTGTCATTTTGATTATGAGTGAAAACAGATATGCACTGCAGCTTTGGATATGAGGCAAAACAGATACACAAACAAAATATAGATTTGAGTAAAAACAGATATTTATCACGGCTTTGGATGTGAGTTAAAAGAGAAATGCATTGTCATTTTTATTATGAGTGAAAACAGATATGCACTGCAGCTTTGGATATGAGGAAAAACAGATACACACACAAGCTATACATTTGAGTCAAAACAGATATTTATCACGGCTTTGGATGTGAGTTAAAAGAGAAATACATTGTCATTTTTATTATGAGTGAAAACAGATATGCACTGCAGCTTTGGATATGAGGAAAAACAGATACACACACAAGCTATACATTTGAGTCAAAACAGATATTTATCACGGCTTTGGATGTGAGTTAAAAGAGAAATGCATTGTCATTTTTATTATGAGTGAAAACAGATATGCACTGCAGCTTTGGATATGAGGAAAAACAGATACACACACAAGCTATACATTTGAGTCAAAACAGATATTTATCACGGCTTTGGATGTGAGTAAAAAGAGAAATACATTGTCATTTTTATTATGAGTGAAAACAGATATGCACTGCAGCTTTGGATATGAGGAAAAACAGATACACACACAAACTATACATTTGAGTCAAAACAGATATTTATCACGGCTTTGGATGTGAGTTAAAAGAGAAATACATTGTCATTTTTATTATGAGTGAAAACAGATATGCACTGCAGCTTTGGATATGAGGAAAAACAGATACACACACAAACTATACATTTGAGTCAAAACAGATATTTATCACGGCTTTGGATGTGAGTTAAAAGAGAAATACATTGTCATTTTTATTATGAGTGAAAACAGATATGCACTGCAGCTTTGGATATGAGGGAAAACAGATACACACACAAGCTATAGATTTGAGTCAAAACCGATATATATCACGGTTTTGGATGTGAGTTAAAAGAGAAATGCATTGT
>JBAIZL010000005.1:43091116-43096116 GCA_036971475.1 Prosapia bicincta | reverse complement strand
ATAAGAGTTCTTAAACACAGGCAAAACCAATTCTATCTTTCTTGATTTATAAATAAGAACCATTCTATTGAATGTTCAATGATTTTCTATTTTCCACAGCTAAATTAACTACTGCCCTGTACCAGCTGAAGATCCTCGTTATATACCCTGCGTAAATCTCTTCTGCCCATAAGTAATGTTCTGGTGGTGACACGATTAAAGTCTGACGTAACTCGACGGTGTTAATATCAAATAAATAAATATATAGCCTTCAAATAGGGATCAGCTCAAATTAACAGTTGTAAAATCAAAGTAAGATAAACAAATTTTAAAACAAAAGTGACATTGTCATCAAATAATAAGATGTGTAAAATAATAATAACATTGTTTATTTTTTGGTTCGGGCGAAGAGATAAAGAAGTTCAGCAATAATAAAAAGTAACCTTACTATCGACTGATATTATAGTTTCACTATAAACCGACCTTAAACTTACAACCGACGCGAACTGCCTTGACCTCGTCTGCTGCTGTACCAAGAGCCTGAGGGAGGTAAACTCCTCTTCCCTCACTATTGATACTCTGACATTATTTCCTTATTGTATTTCGTTTGTGAGTAGTCAAGGGCAGAGAGAATAGAATTAGAAAGGAAGAGGAAATGTGAAATAGGTTGCTAAATAGTTAGCAATACGAAATGAAGGACCTCCAAAGCCGCGACCTTTGCCAACTTGTAATGAAAGTTGAGTTATAAGATTACCAAGAGTAAAATTGTCATGCCTACCACTTTTTTCGACGAAGGTAAAAAGACTTCCAATTTAATGCAGTTTTACATCTGATTAAATATGAAGAAAATGTCAGGAATATTTCTGAAATCGATTGCTAAACATGGCAATAGGTTAACGATAACATTAGTTTTTGTCTTCTCTTAGAGGTTATTTGGAGCCTATGATTAGATAATTTTTAAATTCAATTTCCTATATATTCAGAATTATCGAAAATTTAAACAAATTATTTTGCAACACAGCTTTTTAATACTAGTAGGCAATCTTTCTGTTTTTTTAATATTTTGCTAGTAATTTCAAATTTTGATTAAAGAATATTAATAAATTTAAAGTATACTTTATAAAAATGATAAATTGTAAAATTTAAATTTAACAATGTGTAAAGTTACAATACTAAATAGAGTATGTTACATTTTATAATGTGTGAGCTTTTCATAACATTTCAATAGTATCCTGGAATAAAGTAATGCAATAAACATGTAAGGAAAATTGAACTTCTACAGACGTTTATAAGGTTACGTCACGTTCTGCATTGCGTATTAAGTTATAGGGCTATCAACGGATGGACTAAACGTAAATCTTTTTCTTTCAAAATTATAATTCTTAGCTCTGATAAAAGTAAACAGTCAATATATACTAGTGAGAATAGGAATAAAAATGTTCTATTAAATTCCTAGAAATATATAGATTGTCTGTACAATTATTTATTAGTTAGGACATCTTGACAGTAGGTATATTACTATTTTACAATATTCCCAGTAAGCAGTAATGAAATATACGGAATAAGTCTTTATCCTTACAAAACATTATTCAATAATATATTACGAGATGTAAGCAAAAATATTTCACAATATAAATATTAAACATACATTCATATTTGTAGGGCATATATATATATATATATATATATATATATATATATATATATATATATATATATATATTAAACCAACATAGGTTATTCAAATACAAGAATATTTATTTATATCCAAAGCTTTTCGTCGGTAAACAGTACCAACACCATCAGGAATGAAAATTAATAAATATTCTTGTATTTGAATAACCTATGTTGTTTTATATTATTAAACAAGAAATCGTATTTTATATTTATATATATATATATTATACATCTTGTTCAAATTTTTAATCATTATTAAAATACTTTTTTATTCATCCAATCAAGATCAAATACATTTTTTTTAACCTATAAGGGATAACTATTGACGTTATTATAGTTTTTTTTTCAAATATTAATTTAATAATTAAATATAAAAATTTCGGGGTCTAGGTAGGATTTTCTAGGTATTTCTTTTTCAAAGATGTATATGAATTTTTCTTTCGCCACCATCAGGTTGCTGTCGAAAGCTCTATTGTACAACCTTAAATTGTTGTCATGGTTACCACACAATATCATAAATAATGTTCTAGAATTAAAAATGGATAAAAAGAGTAAAATAAACAAATCAACTTTGATTCACAAACGAACAATGCGAAGAGGAAAGAGAAAAGAAACTACAACACAATGCAAGCAACGAAAAAAGCTTAGGCTGTAAATTGTAACAAACAAACATAATATTCAAACACCATACGTAAAAAGACAATTGGAAAATTGCTAGGAAATTCGCTTTCTATTTTGCCACTTAATATTGTTATTCTGACGCATGTATATACATATTTATACTAATTATAATTATAAAATAAAAAGAAACTAGGATAAAGTTTTTGTTGTTGTCTAAAGTAGAAAATGACTTGAGAAAATTTTATATTAATTGTTTAATATCTGGTTATAGAGTATATAGTTTTAAGTTTTTATTTCATGTTTGATTCTAAAATTTACCTCTAATAAGTGTGAAACAGCATTTTATTTTTTAGTTTGCAATTGTGATTTTTAAAAGCGAACCTTGTTCTTAAGGCTTATCTAGTGTATTAAGGTTGCCTGTAGTGTAGGGTATTAGTTTCGCATGGTTTCTAGAAGAGCCTGAGAATCGTGTAGAAACTTGGCATTGAGGTCAAATGAAGGACACACGATACTCGATCTGACTACAAGGGAAGTACGTCGGAGGACATTTTCATAATCCCTGTCGTAGTCTACTTGTAAAAGTAATATTGGTTTGATAGTTTGTCCTCAGCAGGTTTGCCAACTATACCGTACTTCTGACTATCTCGTTATAGACATTGAAATCATTAAAGGCTATTTCTGATTATGAAATAGAAATCAGAATACATATTGTGGCACACTTATAAGTTTTAATAGTGCTCGTGGGCTTTTATCGGTACAAAAAAAACAATTTGAAGTACGCACTGTTGTTTTTAATAAACATAAAAACCCACAACGTTAACACAGTTAGCACCACCAACCTACGTATAGTTTAACGAAAGCGTTTCAGTTATTTAGTTGTAATCTTCAGATGATGTTTATTGTATTAACAGAAGGTTTTTATGTATATTTTCTATAATATGTGACAAAGACTGTGTTAATCCCGATTTTTTCTTTTACATATCTTATGTAAAAATACATTCTAAAGTGAAAAACCTTATTTTAAATGTCTCAAACAATAGACAGTGGACAAAACTTACATTATTCATCGCAAGTTATAGATATTTCAACCTATAGACTCACTTTTTTATAAAGTAATTCTTCATAAATTTCTCCTCTATGTAATAGTAGATAGAATTAAGCTGTATCCAAATTTAGCTAAAAACTATCCGGTTTTGATAATTTTGTTTACAAATAAATACAATTCAAGCTTTTTAATAAAACAACCTATTGCAAAATTTAATGAGTATAGGAAAACAAATTTTATTTTTGTATGTTAGTAACTTGGAGTTATTTAGTCGGTTTCTGTAATGCCTGGGTTGGTCTAGGTTAAAAATAAAGTGGCCTAATGAATTTCTACTATACTTAGGTTAGGTCAGATAAAAAATGAAATTATTAACACTAATTTCTGAAATCTTTAAAACAAAACTAAAATGAATTTATTACGCCAGCTATAACGTTTAGGTAAAAAACGAAATCATTTAGAGAATTTCTCCAACGATTGGGTAAAATTAAATCTGCATTTATTTATCACATATGGTAAGAACGCGTGATTCTTGTTTAGCTTACATTATCAAATTACCTAATTACATTAGCACAGTTTTGTTTTATTCCGCAACTAAACCTTTCCTAACTGGTTTTATGTAAATGTATTGAATTGTAGCTATATTTTAACCCAGTTTATTTTATTTTAAAAAGCCATTAGGTTTATGCATTTTTAAGTGTGTTTACAAACGAAGGCGGTGAATGAATTTTGTCTTATTTTAACTACCATACTTGTTATATCTTGCTTCACTCTTAGAAACAATTGGCCAAGTCCTTATCACATTATTTTCTTTGTAGGCAAAGGTTTATCTTGTTTATTTTGTTGTAAACGCCAGAGTGCTCTATAACTTTATTGTACATTGTTATTGTATTAAATGAATAACATGGCAACCAGAAAGAATTTCCTAAATCTACTATAAATCAGCGTAAACGACTCACTGTTGTTATATTACCTCAATTACTTTATTAACTCGAACACATTATGGTTAAAATGAGCTTATGATAAAGCTTTCACTTTCTACAGTGTTATCAGTCATTTACCTGAAACATTTACCTTACTGGCAAAGCATGAATACACGATAAAGCCTTGTTTGCGAGAGACTGTAATATGGAAAACACAATGTTATTTTTTAATATTTCTGGATCAAAATTGCGTTAGCTTGTGTTGTTGGTACAAGACGGAGGGCGTGTTGCCATTACATCAACAACTTCAGAGATATTATTACACCGCGTACAGTTCTAATAGCTTGTCAATTATGTTTAACAATTATTGTAAATTATATCTTTAGTGTTCATTTTTTGTACCTTATGCGAAGCCTTAATTACCCAATAGGTACCAATTTGCGGTCGAAAATTCCCTGCTCTGTTTCTTTTCAACCGGTTACGAAACCAAAAACATATTATAATGTGTTATTATTAAGCCATAAAATGTAACATGGTGAATTATAACGCTTAGAGCGATCACTTCCCTTTTCCAAACACTAGATTAAAGCGAGCAAGCTGGTACTGGAAGTAAATACGAAAATATAAGTTCGTACCAAGAGACCACTTAAGTAAGACGTAATGGAAATTGAATAGCTACTTTAAAAACCGAGATCCAGAGTACCAACCCTCAGAGTAAAAAATTATAAATAACAAAGTTTCGTTCTGATAAAAATGAA
>JBAIZL010000005.1:43071116-43086116 GCA_036971475.1 Prosapia bicincta | reverse complement strand
CACACTCACTACCAAGTAATAGTAATCACAAATCATAACACTCAATAAAACTTTCCTGAATACCTCATATACACAAACGTATTGACAAAGCTTTATAAAAATGAAAAGCTTGACTTCACACAATCAAACTGAAGAAAATGTACCAGCATTTCAAATTACACTCAATACACGTACCAACGCTAAATTACGTTACAATTACCACACGCCTTTTGAAACCGTTATTCTAAATCTCTAATAAAACTACCTACAATAGTTTACCTATTCATCTCTATCCTCAAAATAACCAATACATCAGCTGAGAAAACGACGCAATTCCCGAAACGGCCGTTCTTTTTCATAAAAGAAGTAAATACTAGGCTACATTTTTATTACATCCTATTGTTATGTTTTAATGTGTGTAAGTTATTTTACTTTTTCGAGACTTGAAGTTCTTTTACCATTTAAAGTACCGAGGCTTGGAAAGTATTCGGTAGCTCGGACACTACTTGCAACGGGCACCACACACATTGCTTCGATATTTTATGGTTTTTGCTTTTTATTATAATAATAATTAAAATTATTAAATTATTAAAATTATAATAATAATTATAAATTGCTTTCTGAAAATTGGAATTATGGTCAAAAATTACTAGAAAACTCATTTTGAGCTGCGTGTCTATAAAAAAAGTTGAAATAACAGCAGGCGATGCCTTTTATTTTCTTACAGAAAAGGTGGTTTATATAGGGAATATGAGGTTTCTCAGCAGAATTGTTAGAAAAGGCCAAGTGTGCGCTTGTGTCTTTATTTATTTTTAACTTCTTTTTAGTTTTAAGGCGATTAGGTAATGTATCTATTAACATAACAAAAGTTAAGAAGATATTACAAAACTTTGAACAGTCTTATCCGTGACTCTCGGCATTGAAAAATGTGCGAAACACGTCTGCTGCAAAAGATCAGTAAGTAGTGGATTTTTGCCAATTAATTCAATAAAAATAATTTTTAAAACCCCAACATGTACAACACAAAAACTGCACAAAATATCCTTAATTACAAGTAACATGCCTCGCGTTATCAAAAGTATTCAAAAGTGATTATTTTGCCTAGATAGTTTATCATCACATGTAATGTAGTATTTTTGTAGTACTCTCTGAAAATAACTTCATCGCTGAAACGAGCGTATTTAAATAAATGTATTAATTGTTAGTTAAATAACGTCTACAATACAATAATAAACCTGGAGTGCAAATCATTATAAGAAAACAAAATCTTGCCAAATTGACACCTTTAGTCGCCCTTGGTCAGTCGCTAAGTGCATATAAACACATAGACTAGTAGGCTTGAGGCTTGACCCTAATTTTAGCGTCAAAGAACCAAGGTTGAGACTCTCAGGATAAACCAAATTTAATCTAAAATCTAAACATGTTTAAAGTAGGAAACGTTTTCATTTCTTCATTTTTAAAAAGTAATGATATTTTTAGTTTAAATGGCCATATTCCGCTGTTCATAGATATTTTGATTAAAAGTAACATTTTATGTAATGTAATAAACATTGGTATCGATTGAAACACTAATGTTTATTAATCACTTAAACAAAAGTTTATGACTATCCGAACTTTAAATTTAGTAAAATTGTTAAAACTTACTGAGACAAAACATTTTCGATCCTTATGTGTCGATTTATCAGTGTCTTCTGATCGCCACATAGCGACCGAAAACACCCCGTCTCCGCAAGTTTTCACAAAATTACAAAATTTAAAGTTCGGATAGTCATAAACTAATGTTAAAGTGATTAGTTAAGTTTCACCGAACGTAATGGGTCACAAAATTCAAGAATAAAATTAATATTTTAATTCTTGAATTTTGTAAGTTTAACCAAATTTACTAAATTTAAAGTTCGGATAGTCATAAACTATTGTTTAAATGATTAATAAGATTCACCGAACTTTGTGGACTACAAAATTCAAGAACTAAAGTTCAGTTTAAACAAAAGGGCAAGTTTGTTGATTTGTTCTTTTTTTTAATTTGTTACTTTTGGTTAACTTTTAGATATCATTTTTCAAAATAATCTAAGTTTAATCCGAAAACTTTCGAAGTTGTGTTAAAATCTTTGGATAATCAATATCTTACAAATGGTGGATACTTTCGGAGGGGATACTTAGATTTTTTCTGAAAACTTTTCTAAATTTCTTTTAAAAGGGTTTTATATTTTTGATACGGTAGATACTTCCCGCCACTATTTCGACGTCAAAAGCGTTCTCAGAAGGAAGATGTATCCATATAGTGTATATCTCAAAATGTAAGGCAGTGTCTTAGTAATATTTGTTTTTAAATCCATTTCAACGACTCGCCCAAAGATTAAACAATTGTGACTCACAGAAACAATCCGTGAGTAACAAAGCTCCGCCGTTTGCTACTGTGAACCTCTAAAATGTTTCTATAACTAAAAATAAATGAACTTGAATTAGAGATTACCGAGTTAATTTAAAAACAAACCCCCTTCTATAACTTTGCACAGAGACATTTACCCAAAAAGAAAGATAATAAACTCCACCCTTTGATGGAAAATGGGAGGGTTGAAATTACCCTGTAGAGGGATGATGACTGAATTAAAAATATCATTTCTCTTTATTGTGGAACCACGAGATTAAAAGTGTCTGGCAGGGAGGTAATTTGATTGCGCCCGCTCTGCTTGGCATTACGTAGTCCTTGTTCCCGGACTCGGGATTATTCCAATTACGTATTACGCAATAATAGATCTAACACTCAAAGCGAAGTTGTTATATCATCGCGTTTCGATTATAAAGTCATCGTCAGTGTTTAGAGCTACAAAAATTTTTCTCACAATTCAAGATGAAATACAATTTACACTTATTAAGCTTATATTTCTCCATGACTCCCATTGTAGAGATATTTACCTTATTACATAATTTCATGATAAAAAAACTTAGTAAAATTATTCCTGAATGTTACTTTTAAAATTTCTTAAAAATAATGATTACTAATAAGTAAACTTTTGAGAAATTAATTTTACTCCTGAAAATACCAAAACCTTTTTTTAATGAATATTTTTACTCGTAGATTTTACTGTCCATAGCTAACGGCGAAACTTTGACGATTTTATCAAAGACTTTCCGAACTTATTATACAAGTATTAGGGAAGTACGTCCTGAGGAAAACCTTTTTCTATCCACTTGGCGATCGTCTCCGGTGTTTTTCAATACTTTCACTCCAAGTAAACAACAAAACCTTTTCCAAACATATCCGACAACAGAAAGTTCATACTTTTAGTCTCGCTTTAACTGTTGGGGCTGACCTTTCTACTGAACCTGTGTTTAAGCTACGGCGTAAATATACGAACCGCTTCTATTTGTCGTCACAAAATTTAGGCCAAGGGAGTCGGTCCAGTCGGCTACTGTTGCCATGGTTTGCTCCTTCTACAGAGCGACAAGTTTGCAATACATAGTCGTTTAGAAAGTTGAAGTCAATTATGAAAGGTCATGATCAATTAACTTCGTCTTTTGCTTTGGTCTAGAAGTCTGTAGACGACGAGGAAATAAATCCATTAATTATTTCATAGCACAATTACATTGTAAATTTTTATCTAAATAAAATAAATTTAAAGACGTTACAAACTTTTCTTATAAGAAATGTTTATCACCCCCCTTCCCTTTAGAAAGGGCAGGTTTAGGAGAGAGCCGTGTAATACATCATTTTAAAGGGAAAATTAAATTCCTTTCACCCGTTTCAAAGCGAAGGCCAGTAAAGTTTTAACGTATTCCTGGCTTATTCTCTTCTACCTGTAATCTGTTATGACCAACCATTGTAATTATAAAGATAATATACAACTCCCTAGAGAAAAGTCGATGTTAGAAAAGGTTTTAAATTAAATAACATATGCTTCTTGTATTTAGTGCTTTGCGGGTGTTTTTGTTTATTTATGAACAGAACCTACTGATGCAAATTTCAGAGACAATTTAGATAGTATAGTAATTGGTTTTAAATTTCATTACGTTTGAGATGATCTATAAGAGTAATTAAAACTGATTAATAACAAAGAGATATTTTAAATATAAAGAAGTAAAATAAATTTGTTCACATTTCTAGCTCAGGCCGATATCTTATTTATAAAGTACAATGGCAGAAATATTATAAAGTATAAAGAAAGCACGCTTGGTACAGTGGCAAGGCGAAGGATGACACGTGCTTAATTTTCCATATTCATTTTATACAAGCGTTTGGATTTATTTAGTTTGGACGAAATACATATTATTTATTTTTTTTTATGCCAAATAAAACTCTTTAACTCACTTACCCTTTTCTTCGAGGGAGGTTAAAAGATATAATTCCCATATCATTACAGGATGAATTTCGAATTCGAGAAACATCGGGAGAGGTCTGAGAACTTTGAGAATTGACCCTGAACTGGTTGCAGCAAAAAACACCACTTTTTGTGTTGTATATCTTGGGTTTTTTTAATTATATACTTATTGATATAAAGGCAAAAAACCTCTACTTACTGATATTTCTTTTCAGACGCGTTTCACACTAGGTCAGTGCATTGTCCGTGACTCATAGCATCGAACAATACATTTTTCTAGTCGAACGCGTCTGCTAAAAAATAGTAGTGAGTAGCGGTTTTTAGCCGTGATATCAATAACTTTATATTACAAATTAACGACGACAATAATTTTTACTTTATATTTCAATTTGTAAATTGCATAAAATTAAATTTAATACTAGATAGTGACAGCTTATTTTCAGAGATTTATTGGTAATAAATTATACAAAGTAATTCTACATTGAACGTAGTTTGATCAAATAATTTCATAGATTTTAAAAAGTTCATCGGATATAAATCGTAGCGTAATCTTAAAATGTCAAATTGTATGAATTAGTTACATTTTGTTAAACCTAAATAAATGAATCCATGTCAGCACTTAAAAAGTGTTTTATATTGTAATCTACAAACTGCTTTACGATATAATGATGAATACTCCAAATCAAAGATTTAACAATAACAATCACATCAAAATAATTAAGAAATAATATAGCTTATAGGAAATATATATATATAAACTTTGCAATTTTCTCTTCACTTAAATGAAACTACTTTGCAATTTTCTCTTCACTTAAATGAAACTAAACACAAGGTATTGTTGTATAGAATACTGACACACAATATGTACAAAAAATAAATTTAAGTCAATTACTACGAATTCTAAAAAAAATATATTTTAGTTATTTTTTATTCAATAAGTACAATTAATTTAAATATATATATTCGCATATGACAGAATTACAATATTAAGTAGTAAAATAGAAAGCGAAATTATTCAATCAAATTTAATTAGTGAATTAATACTTGGAATCTGTGTTAACATCAATTCTCATCCCCTACAAGTTTTCAAACATGTATTTTAATTTGAGTAAATGAATATAAAGTATTTTACTAACGATTGAAAATTTGAACAAGATATATAAATAAATATATATAGGAAGAGTGTGATCTAATAGTCGGAACTAAAAAACGTTTAAAAACTATCTGACAGTTATCTATTTCTTCAATCAAACTCAATAGCAATTATTATGAATTATTTTTGTTGTGTACGAAAATTAAATTGGGAAATACTTTATTTTTGGTAACATTATATAAATAATTTTATAATGAAATCTTAATAGGCTATTGGACACATAAATAGGTATTTCAAAGTTCGCAACTTTTTGTGCTGTCCATTTAGAGTTTTACTCCCTTTAAAACAGATTATAGGCTACATTCATATTATAATGCAATGTTTACATTCAAAATCGAACGAGTGGTAAAATGTACCGTCGTCTAAAAGACTACTTTCAAAAAAACTGTTTTTAAATGCACATAAGCCGTATCTCTCGGTGAAGAAGAGTCTAATTCATGACCCCAGTTGAGCTATGATATTTTTAAAACCAAGGCGTGATTATATTATTATTTTGAATTCTCTTTCCTTCTCGTATGTTTACAACACCTACTTCAAACCAAATTACTATTTGGACTTGAGCTTAAAAGCGTTCTTAGTGAACGTTTCGTGCATTAGACTAGTATATTTTTATTCCAAATCACTTTTGTAATAAGAACAAAAATAAACATTTTGTAAAATCGTAGAATCATTTTTTCCTGCATACGCCTGAACGTCTTATTTATCGCTTATATCTGACTGGAAACCTTATTTCTTTCTAACCAGAATTATCCTTTGTAGATATGTTGTAATATAACTATATTTCACACTTAAAAGAATTTTAAAATAGTAATTGTACCGTATATAAAATAATTTTTAGTATCTTAAAGTTTATAAACACGCCTAGAGTGTATACTATATTTCAAGTAGCGCTATAAAAACATAATCTCACTTAACAACAAACATAAAACTTTATACACTACGGCGCCATTATAAAACTAAATGTTATGTTATGCTATATTAAAATATAGCTGCGTCCCGTTAGGTTTGGAAGAAACAATATCGGAAAGGTTCGAACATTTGAGAGATTTCCCTATCCGAGCAAGCGATACTGTCAGGTGTTAGAAGAAAAATATGCAACTAATAGAAATGTCCATTTTAATTCTTAACAGTGTTTTGCGTTAACGATATACTCTTAGAGGTCGGACTTGGCAATGAGTAGCCATTTGCCTTGTAGAAAGAGTGTTTGGCTTTTGTTAATTAGCAACATGAATAAATAGATAAAATGGAAACAACTAATGAATGTTGTGCTTTACCAACCGATTACAAAAACATTTCTTTGCAAAACGTTAACAACGTCGAACCTTCTTACGCCTTTCTTCATCGTGTTACACCTTCAGAAAAAGATAATAAAGCCACGTAAGTCATACGTCTACAGCTTTTCTGTGTTATAGTTTCATTTTTCGCGCGCACAAATAAATTTCTAAATGCATTACGTCATTTTCAACCAATCGGAAAGCATACATAAGTAAATCAACAACGATGTAATTAATTAATGATGCATGCTCGTAGTTGTAGAGTAACTTTGTCAAGTCAATATTGGTTGCAACTAACTCCAGTTTTGTATTCAGTTCAATAGGACATGTTGAGCGTTATTGAGTTGTGTATAGCTGTAAAGTCAGCTGTTTGCAACGCATGATTTATTACGTCAGACATTATACTTGATAATTTTCAACGTTTGCATTTCATATTCACTTGTTTTTACATAACGGTTGTATCAAACAATGCAGTGTTTTAGTTAAAACAGTTGAATACAGATGATAGTTTTATTAAAGTTGTTTCTGTTGGTGCTGAAAATGTATTTCCTTTTTCAATGTAAGTGACCCTGTCTGCCAGTTAAATAGCACAATAATCAGAAGCACCTTCAAAATATTTTAATTCTGAAACACTTGAAAAACTGAACAATAAACAAACTTTTAAATAAATGATAAAAGATTGTTGTGGTATTTCCAACACCAAAATAATATGCATTACATTTCTCTCTAGATATTTATTTGAACGCGTATGCTAACTTGGACGACAGACCACATAATGCAGTTTAACGATCGGTTAAGTATTGTCTATTGACCGTTCTACTTTATACCTAAGTTCAAACGTACTCGGACTTACCGATAGCTGCCGACAAATACTGTCTCCGCGCGGGAAACGCTGGTCGCTTGGCGCACTCTTCCATGTAGAGTCTTGAGCACTACTGGCACGGGGGCGTGCTATCATCGGTCACGTGACTCAAGGCCACCGTGTTGCGAGATAACACGGACATAAGTCAGGTGAGAAACTGTCCCACAGTCTGCTTCTTAAAACTGTTGTGGTACTTGTTCTTAAATGAATAACAATCATACATAAACATTTATAGAGTGTTCAGTTTCTTAATAATTTATGTGTATTTTTTTGATACAAGGTCAGCGCTTATTAATAACATCTTGTTGTGTACATCTTGCTTTAATAAATCGCTTTTTTTAAAATTATTACTTAATCAACACACAACTTGATTTTTTGTATAGGCATATAATGAAAAAATGTGGCAATCATTGTACAATGTACTACCAGTGAGACTTCAAGTAACAATTGTAAAATAGTTCCTAGTAAGTTACGTTAATTTTAAACATAGTTAAGCTATTATCATGTCAGTGTATTACATAACTATATATTTACTGATAACCTATTATAAAATGATATAATTTATTTTGCCTACAACATAGTAAGGAGCAAGCAAAACTCACGAGTAAAACAAAAATTGTATGAAACCATACTTTTTCAAACATTATCAATAAATAAGCTAAACCTTAATATTTATAAAAATTCATTTGTGTGTGTGTGTGTGTGTGTGTATCTGTGTCTGTGTATGTGTCTAAGTGTATGAGTGTGTGTGTTTTTGTGTGTATAAGTGTTGTGTGTGTGCGCGCGCGCTTGTGTGTGTATGTGTGTGTGTGTGTGGGTGGGTGTTCACGATCGCTCATCTCCGCACTCACCGTCATTATTATCCAGCCAGACGAGCCCAACGTATCTGTCGGGTTTTATAACCGCATCTGCCGAGTCTGGTGGAGCGCAACACAAGATCTCATTTGCAAACCAATTAACGGTGAGTTTTCTGCCCATTGAACCTTTTGCACTCATGGGATGGGCAACAGGTATAGGGGCTTAGGCTTAGTGGTCTTATAATTTAAGACCACGTAAAATGATATTCTAAAAGTCGTGTTTCATGTAAAATAATTACTTCACGTTATTTGGAAATTTACACTTTTCTATAGTTGATGAATTTTCGAACTTTACATATTCTACTTATACAGAACTGAATATTATACACACAAAAAATAATAAGAACAGCTATACAGAATTAATATACTGTATTCAATATACTGTAAAGACTCAATTCTCTTAAAGTTATAAGACTAAATTCTTATATAAAGTCATTACAATATAAGAAAACATTTAATTTTTTACAATTCTTACACAGCTGAATTTCTTATATTCAAAATAACTAATATATTTTCTTTATTAATAAACTTTAAAGGCAGCAAACAAATTATATGTAGTTTCAACCAAATACTGCTCGAAGAGTATTTAATATTCTTGAAATTTATGTCGCTTATGGTTAAATAATACATATAATTGTTACATTCAAAATTTGTTACTACTTATGATTCCCCTGTGCCTTCTATAAGATGATTTTATTACCTATGATTCCCCTGTGTCTCTAATCAAAATTTGTTACTACTTATGATTCCCCTGCGCCTCATATCAGAAGATGTTATTGCCTATGATTCCCCTGTACCTCTTATCAGAAGATGTTATTATCTATGATTCCCCTGTGCTTCTTATCAAACTTTGTTACTACTTATGATTTCCCTGGGCCTCTTATAGAAATGTATTACTACTTATGATTTCTCTGCGCCTCTTATAAAAATTTGTTACTACTTATGATTCCCCTGCATATCCTATAAGATGATGTTAATACCTATGATTCCCCTGTGTCTTTTATAAAAATTTGTTACTAGTTATGATTCCCCATCGCCTGTTATAAAAATGTGTTACTACTTATGATTCCCCTGTGCCTCTTATAAAAATTGGTTACTTCTTATGATTCCCCTGCACCTCCTATAAGAAGATATTATTAGCTAAGATTCCCCTGTGTCTCTTATGAAAATTTGTTATTACTTATGATTCCTCTGTGCCTCTTATAAACATTTGTTACTACTTGTGACTCCCCTGCGCTTCCTATGAGAAGATGTTATTACATATGATTCCCCTGTGCTTCTTATAAAAATTTGTTACTACCTATGATTCCCCTGCGCCTCCTATCAGAAGATGTTATTACCCATGATTTCCCTGCGTCTCTTATTAGAAGATCTCACTACATAGCTTTCCCCTGCGCCAACGAAATCTTTGAGGTAGATGTTGTCTCTACCTCTACCAAGAAAATTAGTTACAAACATAAACAGCATTAGAGTGGTTCAGCCGAGGCTCAGAAAATATCGAAGTTAAAAATTCCAGCATTGATTTAGTGACAAATTGATTTAGTTACATGTATGTACACAGTGGAAAAAGTGACAATAAAACATGGTTTAAATGTTTTCATACTTTTTTCATAAGTTGATTGATTAAAATTGTATAGTTATAAAAACGCTTTAAAAATGTATGTAAATCGATGTACATGAATGAAACGTGTTACACCCCAAGAGAAAAACATCTTTCCATTTGTTTTTCACAAAATGTTTCTTGTAATAAAGAATATTACAGTATAAAACTATTACTGTTAGCTAGTCTGATCTTTTAACATAGTAATTAAACTAGCGAGCATCAGCTTAAATAAAACTACTTTGTTTTTTAGATAATATAGGACTAGTTTTTTTTTAGCTGGATAATATCTAAGAACTCGTGATCGTTAGTTTGTAATTAATTGTTTCTTAGAAATATACTAGTTAACAAGACACGCTGATATCCTTTAGTCGCTTTATCAATTTACAGTAGATATGAATTTGAGAGTAAGATATTTCAACAGACAATCTTCTATTCAAACACGAAAAAAATAATATAAATTTTTTTAAAATTCAATTCCTACTTAAATCAACAAAGAAAAGTTCTATTTTGGTTCTTGTTTATTTTATAATTACAACTAATTTAAATATTTGTATATACATATATCAGACAAACAAAATTAAGTGGCAAAATAGAAAGCAAATTTCTTTGTCATTTCCCATTTTTCTTTCTATACATGGTGTTGGACCATTATTTTTAATTATAACTATTTATACGATATCTTTTTTTTCGTCGCTTGCATTGTGTTGTAGTTTCTTTTCGCTTTCGTTTCGCACTGTCCATTTGTGTAGCAAGGTTCTGTAATGTTAATCCAGGTTATTTGTTTATTTTATTCTTTAATCCATATCTTTGAGAAGTTCATTTCTAGTTATGAAAAGTTGGCTCAGTGCCAAAAAGCGAAAGACTTCGAGCATGAATGTACTCTGTTTGAATCCGACATAGATACCTCAAATTTTTAGAATTAAATTATTAATTAAGTATTTGAAAAAAACTGTATTAACATCAATTGTCTTCCCCTATAGGTTTAATAAAATGTATTTGAACTTGATTGGATAAATAAAAGCGTATTTTATTAATTATTGAACTTTTGTACAATTTATATATCGGGAGAATGTGACCTAACAAAAGGAATTTCATAAATAAGTTGATAGTTAAAATACATTACCACTTCTGGGCATTGTTACTAATATTTTATTTTTATTCACTGCCATATAATATAGTTTAAACAAGTAATGTAAACAAAAAATTTTAAAGTCAATTTCTAATTAGGTAAACACACACAAATTTCTTTTTATTTACTTTTATTGAATAGTTCCAAATATTATAAATACATTAACACTCCCTAAGCTTTAATCAGCTATTCTACCTCATAACCTAAGACATAAAATCAGCTGTCTTATGATATCATATTGTATCCCTTAGTTTAAGCCAAATCGTCGAAAATTACTGTATTGCATGCCTTGCCCCTTTTGTGAATAGTTTTTCTGCCGTGAAAAACTAAAATTAATTCCTTATTAAATTTAATTATGGAATTAATATTTAACAAAACTATATTTTCATCAAGAGCCATCCACCATGAACAAAGAGTATTCTATAGCGACTGAAAATTTGTATAGGTATAGCCTAATGATATACACAAGATGTATGAGAGTGTTAACTAATACAAAGAATTAAAAAGAAGATACAATTCTTAGCACTTGTCGAAAATGTACCTCCAAATGATTCGATTTAGAAACGAATATCATAACATTATACAGTGTATAAAACGTAATATAACTTAGTGGAAGTTAAATTTTCTATGATAGCTTAGGAATATTCGTTACAATAAAAAAAAGACATAAACCTCCTACAATAGAAAATGCAAAGCCTATCTCTTATAGAAAAGACATATATACATAATTTAAGAAAAACTATTATTTAATTTATATAATTAATATATTTTTAGTTTTTAAAATTTTACTTATACATTTTATTAAATACTCCCTATAATTAACCTAATTATAATATACATTCCTCGGCATTAACAAGTCACTATATTAGATAATTATATTTACATTTAACGAATTAGGAAATAATATAATTTGTTTGGTTATTCATATGGACTTACTGCTAATGTTCAACACAGAAAGTACTACTTGTATAGCATGCAAGTAATAAAAACGGGTTATTTTATTAAAATCGCACGTTATCACAAAATTTAATTTCGAAATTATGTTACATATATCCGAAATTGCTAAATGTATTGGGAATTCCATTTGAAAATAGTTTTAGCCTAACTTTTAAACAATCTTCTAATTAATTAAAGCTAAAAAGTGTTAGCATTAGTCACCATGCGAATTTTATTACAAAACTTTCAGTCCTAATTTATCGATCTCCAAATTGTTACAATTTTCGTGTGAATTACTAATGAGTGTTAAATAACGTTGTATTCATTTACTTCCATGTATTCTTTTTTTTAATTCCTTCTATTAGCTCATACTCTCCTGATAATTATCTGGTACAAATTTTCAATCGTTAATAAAATACGTTTTTATTCATCCAATCAAGGCCAAACAAAAATTTGTTTCAGCCATAGTGGATGACAATTGATGTAAGTAAAGGTTTTTTTTCAAATATTTACTCAATAATTAAATTATAAAAAATTTGGGGTCCATCTGGATTCGAACTGTGAATTTCTATGTTCAAAGTCTAGCGCGCTTTGGTACTACGCCAGCTTTCCAATACCAAGAAATTAATTTTTCATAAACGTATATAAATTTTTTCGCCCCATCTGATCGAAACCTCAAATGTACAACCATAAACTCTTGCCATGGTCTCCAAAAAATATCATAAATAGCGCTATATGGTTAAAAATGAATGAAAAAATGAAATAAACAAACAAATTGGAAACAAGTAAACGATGATAATACTTTTTTTCTTGACCTCAGTAGGAATTTTACTTTTTTTTAATTTTTCTATGTTATTTGTTAATTACCGACGCCGGGTTTTTAGTAAGTCGGTACGTATTGACCGCAGTGATATCTCTCTTAAAGGGATAGAAACTCTCTGAATGAAGCTATATGCTCAACTGCTTGCACAGTCTTAATAATTGTGTTGGGGATCGTCAGGTTTCGCTTTTTCTTCTTTGTGAAGAGCTAGCAATCTTTCTTCAAGAGTATCCTTATTTAGGTGGGTCTATTAATTTACGTTTTAGGAGTAATTCTGTTTAAATGTGACCACATTTCAGAGGGCAGATTTCCGTAATCTAAACGAAAGAAAGAATAATTTTAACAGCTGTTTTTTGACTTAAGTTAAAGGTAATTTCAAGTTTATATTTAAATAATTTTAAAAAAATATTCTATATATTTGAAAAATATATATTTTTTATTAAACTATGTAATAACAAATAATTTTGTATAATAGCTGATTTTATTACTATTAAGTAATATTACTTCCCGTATATTAGCAGTAAGTTGGCAATGTATGTCTACTTGTTATTTCGTGTTATTTTAACGGTATGCAGTTATTTGTTTACTAACCTGCGCAGATATATTTGTTAGTAATGTGAATACGTTGAGGTGTATTTAATAAAATTTAAAAGTAAAATAAAAAAAGTTTACAAATATGATAAACTGTAAAGTGTAAAGTTTAAATGAAGTTTGCGTCTTTCTATATTGTAGGAGTTTAATTATTTTTCTATTGGACGTTGAAATATGCAATAATTATCTAAGAAAACTATTAAAGACTTGTATAAGATTATAAAGTGAATTAAAAAGTCATTTAAATCATCCTTATAATCATTATAGTTTTCTTACGATACTTAAAAGGTTATAAAAGTTAAATAACATATTATTATATTCTCAATAATTTACATGATTTCAGCCTAATTTCTTGTCGTACGAAGATTACACTAACTGGAGATTACATTAACTGGAGAAACGAGTTGTTTTTTTCTAAACATTCTTTTCCTACGGTACTTTGTAAACTATTTTTGCCCTTTAACTCAATTTTGGAACCATGAATTGCAGGTCAAATCTTTGGAAACGAAACTTGGGAGATAGGTTGCTGTCGAGGAACATGTTTACAAATCATCACCATTTTAGAGTTAAGTACGAATTATCTCAGCTGTTTGTGTCGTTAATAAATTGTTAACTATTTACTGAATAAAAATTATATTTAATAAATTATATCCAGAACTTTAAAAGTTACGTGAAAATATTGTCTATTTTTTCTGTTAGTAGGCTCTTAACAATAATTAATAATTTTAACTGTGTGTCGAGTGGAATCATCTAAAGAATTATTTCATATATAAACTAAAATATGTAGTCTATTAAGGCAAATGTGAAATTCCGTTTACAAAATTTGTTTAAAATTCTTTGATTTCTCTTTGTTAGTGTTGGAAATTGAAAAGCTAAGTATTTATGAAACAGGTTAGAATATCTGAAATGATTAATAATAATGCTAAAAAGAATAATAATGGTGGAAGTAAAATAATAGCAAAAGGAACTCAAAATTATGGCACCTCCAAATCAGTACTGAGTTTATAAGATACATATCAAGGAGGAGTATCATAGCTTGCGTCCTTCATAAAACCTGAAGTAGCATCGCTAAGCGCTAAAAATTACTAGGTAGTGGATAGATACCTGATTAAAGGGATATTACGAGGGTCAGGTTTGATTGAATATGCAACTATAGAAAATATTGACCCATTACGTAATTAAAAAGATGTCAAGATTGGAAAAAATTTAAAGAAAAAAAGTTATAGCGTAATATGAATTTTAACGTAGTTTGACAGACGGATTTTAAAAAAATATTAAATGGAAAAGCTAAGAACACAGAATGTTTTAAGAAATTTGCATTGCCTCTTTTAAAAAAATGCCATTGCCTTTCAAAAGAAAAGGATCTATTGCGTCTCTTTTTTCAGATACCATTTCCTCTATTTAAGAAGGTTTTATTGTCTCTTTTGAAAAGAGACCGTTACCTTAATTTAAGCGGGTTCTACTGCCGCTTTGTAAG
>JBAIZL010000005.1:43026116-43066116 GCA_036971475.1 Prosapia bicincta | reverse complement strand
AAGAACAAAAGCATAATATGTAGAAGGAAAGAAGGATGAGATCAAGGAAAGAAATTTATCTAGGAGAGGAATGGACGAAATTTCAAGTTTAAATTAGAAGAGAAAATAAAAAAAAGTTTAAAGACATTAGACTTATCTAGAAGAGGAAAGATTGGTAAAATTAAACTTTAATAGAAAATGAAAAGAATTATGTTATCAAAGACAAATTATGTTATGAAAGAATTGGAGAAGGTAACCAAAAGCATAATTTTACATGGGAAAGGATTAGAAATAGATTATCAAAATAGTTACCTGGGAGAGAAAGGATAATGAAAGACAAAAGACTCAAATAGGACAGGAATGGACAAGGTAATCATAAGTTACATTTACCCTTTTATAAATTGAAATTCGTTAAAAGATATCCGATTCCCAGCTGTGATTTTTAATAACTAAAATGAAAGCAAAACAACTAACTAAAAACAACTTTACCTAATCAAGCAGTTCCTGATCTGTTTCATCCAATTCTTGAACTGTTTTAAATCATGAGGATCACTTGAGCTGTCAAGTGCTAGATAGAATCGTCTGTCGACAAGATCCAGCTTCATATTGACTCGTCGTCGATACCATAATGTAGATCAGATCAAATTAGCATATTTATTGCCAAAATTGGCTTGAGTTGATTAATTAACCGCCCCTTCAGGCATTTAGTGTATATTACTATATTCGTCCGTCTCTAATATTATGAAAGATTACATTCGATAATGAAACTGGTCCAACTCGGAATGTCTTTTACCGTTTTTAAAAGTAGGAATGGCGTATCATGCATCATTAACAACTTACTTTAAACAATAATTTCATTTCTGTTACTTTTATTTCAAAAGCATTTGTTTGACATTGATTTCTACTGAATCTTTTCACGTTGTTTAATGTAACATTGTATCCAGTGATATATAGTACAAACTCAAAGCTTTAAAGCCGTCAGTTCCAACTAACAATGCCAAATCACTATATTGTAGGAAACTAAGTGAAATATATATTTTATGGACTGTATTTGACATTACCAGTGTTTGCTTTTGTGAAAAATAGTCGATATATCAACAATTGTCAGTTGGCCAACAATCGCTAACGATGTCAAACGTTCATAATAACGCGCATAAATTATAACTGTCGTTGCAAGTATATGTTTGCTCACAAAGGTGCCTGGCTGGCGACCAATGCAAAACGGCCTTTCATAATGTGACAGTATTAAAATACTTGAGCAATATTGTACATTTCAATGGAATTTATATTTCCCAAGCTCTTAAACAATGGAACAATACTAAACCATACGCTGATTCGTTGGATTTAGCTGTTTGCTTTGTTTGTTAAGCCTGAAACGTTTGGGATATTATAGTGGATGTAATTTAATTGCTTTGAATGGTTTCATCCTTAATATGGAAAGTGTGTGTATATTTGCAAACCCTTCATGTATCTTTGACTCAGAGTAACTCCTAACAATAGTGACACTCCTGATAACTCTAACAGTTTTTGTCAAAGGTCATAGATTATTGTCGAACATAATGATCTATGTTTGTTCCATAGTGAATTAACAAAATAAGAAATTATATAAATCATGTAATATATTGAACTAATATTCATTATCACGTACAGTTAAATTATTTTATTTCAAAACTGATTTGTTATTTTGTGTGTTCAAAATAAAAAAGTTTATTCATTTTTAATTTTGATACAAAGTAATGTTTAAATATAATTTTAAAGATAGTGAAGTATTTACAATGATCTCGCCTCCTTGTACGTGTATCTTATCTTTGCTTAACCTAACATAACCTTGCGTCATCACATATGGAAAAGCCTCTAATCAGTGAAGCACCAAACTGCCGCTTTGTCAAAACAAATATCAGCTGATCATAGGTGAAGGCCGACAAACTTCTACTATTTACAAGCTGCTGTTTGCCACGTCACCATTATTGTCGTAATCTTGCATCACAGAACAATTATTTACTGATGATGTGTGTCTATAGTCCAGTGGTAAAATTGGTTTTATAACTATATTTATCAGATATCAAATACCTGCGTGAACGCGCGCGCACACGCACACACGCACACACACACACACACACACACACATACACACACACACACACACACACACACACACACACACACACACACACACACGTACACACACACACACATACACACACACATATATATATATAGAGAGAGAGAGAGATAGAGAGAGAGAGAGAACGAAAGAGAGTGGGGGAGGGATTAAGAACGATTTGTCAAAGCTTTATAAATGACAAAAAGTCGCCCGCTGTATAAACATTATAAGCTAATAGCAATATATAGGTGTAAATACGTCTTGACAAATAAAAAAGCGAATCCAACACCAGTGACCATTGGGTAGAAGTGGAAAGCGGGCCAGCAACCGCGCATTAGCCTTCGAAAAATCAAGGTTACATCAACATCGCATATCAGAGTATGTCGAGCTCTGACCCATACAGCACTGAGAACGGTTCTAATCATACATTGAGAAGATGATGGTATAAATACAGTCAAACGACATTATAATGGACTAACTGGGGCTGAGGGTCATCATTTATATTTAAAGTAAGTTATAATGCAAAAGGTTTTGTTTGCAATGGCCTAATATGGATTTAAGATTGGGAAGGAACTCCGAAAGCTTAGTTAAACGAAATAAACAGAAAAAACATATGCAATTAATATATTCATGGAATCATAATCATTAATTAAAAATATAAAATTCATTTACAGTAAAATTCAATTACTTCTTCTTACTATTATTGAGTAAGAGTCTTAATAGGAATGCTGTAGTGTGTGTTTGTGTGTGTGTGTGTGTGTGTGGGGGGGGGGGGGGGGTGGGTGTGTGTGTGAGTGTGTGTTGTGTGTGTGTGTGTGTGTTTGTGTGTGTGGTGTGTGTGTGTGTGTGTGTGCTGTGTGTGTGTGTGTGTGTGTGTGTGTGTGTGTGTGTGTGTGTGTGTGTGTGTGTGTGTGTGTGTGTGTGTGTGTGTGTGTGTGTGCACGTCCTAGGGGTGCCGTTAGCTACTCCACACCTCCTCTGGGGGCTACATTCGTTTTTTAGTAATATTATAGCGTTAGCTAGTTGTTAGTTATATATTAATACTATTCAACAAGCATATCTAGGAAATTACCAATTTTAAACTTTATTCCGAAATTCAGAGAAGGTCGTTCTAAATACTGGTAAATGAAGGCCGTTTAACATAACAGCACCGAAATTTTCATAGTAACATAGCCAATTTAGTCTCTAATTTAATCTTGTTACGTTGCCGCTTTAGTTACCGCTTTTCATTTTCCGCCACAACTAAAGCAAAAACAAAAATTCGAACAACTCACTGTCTTTATTTACTTTCTTTCGTCTGTCACTGATTTCATCATTATTATTTGCCCCTATTTAACAATTGATTCAATTTTTTTTCAGTTAATTATTTTTTTTTTCATTTTCGTTTATTTAATTTGTATACTCTATAGTACTGGATAGTGTGATTTGTTGTTTTAACGATGCATGTTCATTACGTTATTATTAATTTTACTTTATTTTACTTTTGAGGAGATATTGTATTCATGGCCTGATGTTTCTACAAATTGCAGACATTTTACTACAAATTTCGACTAATTAAGGTTTGTATCAAAACATGAAAATTCTTTTAAACATTGTTCTAAAGAAACTCTCCTATATTACTTGCTGTATTGTTGCAAACTTAATATAAATGTGAGAAATGTTACATTATCAGACATCGTCATGAGTAAATCACAGCGGAGAGAGAATTAATTAGTGCTGTATGCAGGTAGTTGTAGAACAAGTAACTTCGTCAAGTTCCAAGTGTGTTCAGTCAATATTGGTAGCAGGCAACTAATTTCAAGTTTTGTGTGACTTGAGAGAGCGGTTTCGTTATTTGTTGTCAGAGGACTGACAGACAGGTGACAATTTGATAAGGAAAGCTTAGAGTTTTACATTGCAACTAAAAATATCTTCTGTACAAATAATCATCCACCATGTTACGGGCCTTACTTATATGGATGGTCTCTTTGATACTGCTATCAGCAATTGTTTACTAGTGATTTATTGAACAATGTTTTAAATTTTAACATAATAAATAAATTTGACCAAATAATCAAAAAACTGTTTCCAAAGTTTTATTTCAAGAAATAGGAAATTATACAAAATAAAGAGCTGTATTACGAAGTTTTAATCACAATATTAAGCAATATAACTTTGTGGCTTATATGAGTCGAAGGTCAAGCGTCTAGTCCACAGTCAGAATCAGTGCCAACTAGATCCGCTTTCCTACAACAGAAGGTTCAATACACTTTATTTAGGTTTTGACGAAAGATGAACTAATACTTGTAGTGTTTAAGCAAAGCAAGATCAACACGATCCAACTCGTTTTTATAAGACAATAGAAAAAAAATTGGAAGTTTCAAAATAAAGTTTATAGTTTTATTTAGAATGCATCGACTGTTTCTAGTTCTCTTTTGATAGGTTGAAGGTCGCCAAGATATCAGTGTCACTTGAATAGTATGTGCTTTCTACGCCAGTAGCGCTCAGACTACAATATGTGCAAAACGTCACAGCGTTAATGACTGCCCACAGATACAGACATCCGAGTTATTGCCAATCTTTGGCTACCGGGTCTAGGTCATGAAGCAGACTCATTGTCCTGCATTGTGTAACTACAATACTATAAAATCATTAGACAGGCTTTGTTGAAGCGCCTGGGGAAGGATATATTTGCTGACTATTGTATGCAAAGAGTGCACTAAAGCTAGGTCAAATGCAGGACACCTGCCAAGACATTATATTCAACTCTAATTGTAAACAAACTAAAACAGTAGATTAGCAAGTAATTAGGTTTTAACAAAGCTTGAAGACTTACGTTTGAAATAGTCGGTTTTAAGGCCCTGGGGATTACATTGTTTTCATCAGCATATATATTGTATTAAGAATAGATTTAGATGTATTCTGGTTATCTTTATCGATTTATTTAGGTTACGTAATACGGTTACGTCAAATATTAGTTAATACGTATACAAAATTTTAATGGTTTTTTAAATTCCTTCAAGCTCACACTCTCATGATTTATATCTTGTACAAATTTTCAATCGTTATTCAAATACGTTTTTATTCATCCAATCAAGTTCAAATAGATTTTTTAACCTATAGTGTATAACAATTGATGTTAAAACAGTTTTTTTTCAAATATTTATTTAATAATTAAAACATAAAATTTGTGAGGTCTAGGCTGGATTCGAACTGAGAATCTATATGTTCAAAGGCTAGCACGCCTTGCTACTGCGCCAACTTTCCAATACCTAGAAATATATTTCTCAAAGATTTATATGATTTTTTTCCTCCATCTGTTTATCGTCGAAACCTCAATTATACAACGTTACTCTGTTGGCATGGTTACTGTACAATAACCTAAATAGTGCTCTAGGGTAACTGAAATATGTATATATTTTTTGTTAACCTCAGTAGGAATTTATTTTAAAAAATTGTTTTTTATACTACGTGTTAACTATTTGGTATTACTTATGTTAACTTTTAAAGTATCGTATTACAATTTCTACCCATTTTTTAAAACTTTAAAAGGTTGGTACATCATTAAACAAGGTGGCACATAACCTAATTAAAATTTTTTAGTTAATATCAGATTGAAATGAGTAGTTGTTTAAACAACTAAGTACTTACTTGTTTCAGAAATAACTGTATTTAATTAGTTTGGAAAGTTGTTCATATTTAGTTGAAACTCTGGAATCTGACATTTGCATTACTTTTAAGGCTGGTAAAACCCCTCTTTAGAGACTATGCTAGAAGCATTCATTGAAAAAAGTTCTTTTCAGTAAATCGAAAGAAATTACTTTGAACAAAACTTATAAACTATCAAGTTACCTTGGGGGGGGGGCTAACAACATCAATTGTGTTCATTCGATCTCCTTACATGTTCTTTATTTTATTTTGTTATTTTTTAATACTGAACATCCGAGAATGTAAATGACTTTTATGTCATTTATTTACTTACCCACACATGCGGCCAAGTATTGTCTCTCTTCACCCTTTGCCGACATCGCCTTATTTGTTCCGCTCACTGTGAGAGGTTTGTGCTCCATCACAACACTACTGTCTAGTCTAAACTGATATGAATGTACCAGATTGTCGATAATGTTTTCGCACAGATATAATGTTTATCGTACGGTTCATGGTAAAACTGAGCACGGCCAGGCGAAGGCTACCATCCGCGATTATGCAAATTTTTTTGCAATGAAATGCGACGTTAACATTATTGTTAAGTAATTAGTTAAATTTTAAGGATATTATTCTGGGATATAGACTAACTAAATAAAAACAATCTGTATATAAATAATAAGTATTACCCGAAAAAATATCAGAAAAAACTCTAGGAAACAATGGAGTTTACAAAGTTTTTGTTTAAAAACGTATTTAAAGAACTCTTACTTTAGAAATCATACTTTACTAGTGAAACCATGTCCATTATTAACTAGTGTTCTGAAATACACGAGTGTTTGTAATTCCAAGGCAAAACCTACGACGTGAACTTGGCATTGCGTAATGTTAAACAAAAAAAAAAAAAAACTCTTTATAAATTATTTTTCTTGCATAGAATCGATTTGGTTGTTGGTAAGGCCATCGGAGAGTGACATAACTAGCGCTATTATAATATTAGTATTTCTTCAGACACAGCTATAAAACTAAAACCAGTTCTTGAAGTTTTTTCTAAACATATTTTTTTAATATATTATTTATTTAGATAAACGATTGTTTATAGATTACGCAATCTACACTTACGTTATAATAACTTTGCTACACTTAGAGAAGTTATTGGTTTTAAACTAACGTTATTTCTAGGTTGAATATGAAGGGGAACACATTCATGATAAAAATATGAATCGGGATTGGATACAACTTTAATAAAAATATTGAGTAGAGATTGTAATATTATCGGTAAGGTGAATATTATTGAGGGAGAATAAGATTCAAAAGCTAAAGCAGACAGCTTACTCGGTTGTATATGTATATATTATCCAGGAAACTAAACTTGAATTATGATGACGAATATAATGAGGCAGGTAAAACTCTGCTTGGAGAGTATTATTTTTTGCATTTAAAGAAAATATTTACATTACAAACGACAAAATGTAATAGCTATTATTTCCTGAATAACAACAGCCCCTGCCGGTAAAAGTACGACGGAGAATCATGGTCGGCGTGGACTAGTCATTGCCAAAAGCTTAGGTCTCATTGTCTAATAATGAGTGATAAGAAACTCTGCAAGTAAAGAAAAACAGGGAGAATCCTAGATAGAGAGGACAAGCCATTGCCAAAAGCTTAGGTATCATTGTCTAATAATGAGTGATAAGAAACTCTGCAAGTAAAGAAAAGCAGGGAGAATCCTAGATAGAGAGGACAAGCCATTGCCAAAAGCTTAGGTATCATTGTCTAATAATGAGTGATAAGAAACTCTGTAAGTAAAGAAAAGCAGGGAGAATCCTAGATAGAGAGGACAAGCCATTGCCAAAAGCTTAGGTATCATTGTCTAATAATGAGTGATAAGAAACTCTGCAAGTAAAGAAAAGCAGGGAGAATCCTAGATATTAAGGGCAAGCCATTGCCAAAAGCTTAGGTATCATTGTCTAATAATGAGTAATAAGAAACTCTGCAAGTAAAGAAAGAGTAAAGAAAAGCAGGGAGAATCCTAGATAGGGTGGACTAGCCATTGCCAAGTGTTTATGTATCATTGTGTAATCATGAGTAATAAGAAACACTGTAAGTAAATAAAAGCAGGGAGAATCCTAGATAGAGAGAACAAGCCATTGCCAAAAGCTTAGGTATCATTGTCTAATAATGAGTAATAAGAAACTCTACAAGTAAAGAAAGAGTAAAGAAAAGCAGGGAGAATCCTAGATAGGGTGGACTAGCCATTGCCAAGTGTTTATGTATCATTGTGTAATCATGAGTAATAAGAAAACCGTGGTAAGAAACACTGCAAGTAAATAAAAGCAGGGAGAATCCTAGATGGAGTGAACAGGCCATTGCCAAGTGTTTATGTATCATTGTGTAATCATGAGTAATAAGAAGACCGTGGTAAGAAACCCTGCAAGTAAAGAATAGCAGGGAGAATCCTAGATAGGGTGGACTAGCCATTGCCAAGAGTTTATGTATTATTGTCTAATAATGAGTAATGCGAAACACTGCAAGTAAAGCATGGAAGGGGAAATCCTAGATGGAGTAGACTAACCATTGCCAAGAGTTATATATCATTGTATAATGACGAGTCATAAGGAACCCTGCAAGTAAATAAGGCAGGGAGAATCCTAAATGAAGTAAACTAGCCACTGCCAAGAGTTTATGTATTATTGTATAATGACGAGTCATAAGAAACCCTCCAAGTAAAAAAGGCAGGGGGAATCCTAGATAAAGTACATTAATCACTGGCGAGAGTTTAGTTATCATTGTCTAAGTGCAAGTAAAGAGGGGCAGGAAGAATACTGGATGACGTGGTGTAGCCATTGGCGAAAGTTTACGTCTCATTGTCTAGTAATGAGTAATACAAAACCCTGCAAGTAAGGTAAGGCATTGAGAATCCTAGATGGAGTAGACTAGCCATTGGCGAAAGCTTAGGTATCATCGTCTAATATCGAGTAATACAAAACCCTGAAAATAAAGGAAGGCAGGGAGAATCCTAGATGGAATATAGTCTACTAGCCATTGCCAAGAGTTTGTGCATCATTGTCTAAGTGCAAGTGAAGAGAAGCAGGGAGAATCCTGGATGACGTGGACTAGCCATGTGCGAGCGTTTACGTATCATTGTCTAATAGTGAGTAATACAAAACCCTGCAAGTAAAAAAAGGCAGGGAGAATCCTAGATGGAATGAACCAGCCAATGGCGAGAGTTGTAGGCATTATTGTCTAATAATGAGTCATATGAAATCCTGCAGGTAAAGAAAAGCAGGGAGAATCCTAGATAGAATTAACTAGCCATTGGCGAAACTTATATATCATTGTCTAATAATAAGTCATATGAAACCATGCAGGTAAAGAAAAGCAGGGAGAATCCTAGATAGAATTAACTAGCCATTGGCGAAACTTATATATCATTGTCTAATAATAAGTCATATGAAACCATGCAGGTAAAGAAAAGCAGGGAGAATCCTAGATAGAATTAACTAGCCATTGGCGAAACTTATATATCATTGTCTAATAATAAGTCATATGAAACCATGCAGGTAAAGAAAAGCAGGGAGAATCCTAGATAGAATTAACTAGCCATTGGCGAAACTTATATATCATTGTCTAATAATAAGTCATATGAAACCATGCAGGTAAAGAAAAGCAGGGAGAATCCTAGATAGAATTAACTAGCCATTGGCGAAACTTATATATCATTGTCTAATAATAAGTCATATGAAACCCTGCAGGTAAAGAAAAGCAGGGAGAATCCTAGATAGAATTAACTAGCCATTGGCGAAACTTATATATCATTGTCTAATAATAAGTCATATGAAACCATGCAGGTAAAGAAAAGCAGGGAGAATCCTAGATAGAATTAACTAGCCATTGGCGAAACTTATATATCATTGTCTAATAATGAGTCATATGAAACCATGCAGGTAAAGAAAAGCAGGGAGAATCCTAGATAGAATTAACTAGCCATTGGCGAAACTTATATATCATTGTCTAATAATAAGTCATATGAAACCATGCAGGTAAAGAAAAGCAGGGAGAATCCTAGATAGAATTAACTAGCCATTGGCGAAACTTATATATCATTGTCTAATAATAAGTCATATGAAACCATGCAGGTAAAGAAAAGCAGGGAGAATCCTAGATAGAATTAACTAGCCATTGGCGAAACTTATATATCATTGTCTAATAATAAGTCATATGAAACCATGCAGGTAAAGAAAAGCAGGGAGAATCCTAGATAGAATTAACTAGCCATTGGCGAAACTTATATATCATTGTCTAATAATGAGTCATATGAAACCCTGCAGGTAAAGAAAAGCAGGGAGAATCCTAGATAGAATTAACTAGCCATTGGCGAAACTTATATATCATTGTCTAATAATGAGTCATATGAAAACAATGCAGGTAAAGAAAAGCAGGGAGAATCCTAGATAGAATTAACTAGCCATTGGCGAAACTCATATATCATTGTCTAATAATGAGTAATAAGAAACGCTGTAAATAAAGAAAGCCAGGTTGATGGCCTGGGCGATACTGATTTACATGTGAATCCTATACTGCCTGATACTGAATTACATTAGGTCCTCCTGATAAAGGAAGGCAATAAGAATCACAGTAGACATGAATTAGCCATTGGCTAATACCAAGTATCATTGCCTGTACCGATTAACATGAGGCTAGCGATAAAGAAAGGCGCAGAGAATACTTGCTGGCATGGACTAGCCATTGTGAGGAGGAATGGTATCATTGTCTGAAACTGAGTAACATGAATCCCTGCCGGTAATGGAAGGGGGAAGAATCCTAGATGCCATGAACTATCTATTGACAGGTAGCATGCTATAATTGCCTGATACGTAAAAACACTCAACCTTGTTAAAAAAGGATCGCAGGAAAAAATCAGAGCCTCTTATAAATAGTGTTTTACGGGAAACAGGGTATCATTGGCTGACACTGAGTAATACAAAACCCTGACAGTAAAGGAAGGCAGCGAGACTCTATCCTAGCGTGGACTAGCCATTTGCGGTAGACAAGGTATCATTGTCTGATAATGAGTAATACGAAGCCCTGTCGGTTAAGGAAGGAATAAAGAATCACGTCGGCCATGGACTAGTTACTTGGAAGATGCAAGCTATCTTACCTGATACTGTACATCACCAGAGGGTTTCTGAACTGGTAGTAACGGGGAAGAATTGAGACATTTTTTTGTGATGCAGTCACGAATATTAACTGTTAGCTTAAAATACATTTATTTAAAATTGTGTTTACATATTACCAATGGAATTTGTTTAACGTCATTAAGTTTAAAACATTATGGAATCAACTGTTTCGATGTTAAAAGCATATTTTAAACGTCTCTCACAAAAGTAGGTTGGGCCGAACATATTTTAAAGATAACTTAGAAAACAATAACGTGTTTCATATTGAAATATCTAGGTCGATCTGTCGCAATGCTTAGAAAGATTGCGTCTTAGTTCATAAGTTGACGAGATTAATGTTTAAACCGAGTCACGGCAAGCTCGAAATATTATTTTCGCGTCATACAAACGCTGTACATATCATCTTTTGAAACTGTCATGATGTGATGTAACAGCTTAATATTTGATATTTTTTTTCTATTTACCTTAACTGTGTTTAGAATTACTTTGGTTCTTTCGTTTAACCTAAATCACGTCTATCGGATATTTGATATATTGTTCAGGTTGTTATATCTAATACTTTTGGATTAGACCCTTTGTACAGGGACATATAACAGGGGGTAGACTAGCGTGGACAATGGCTTTGTTGCTTTGTATCATTAGGAGTGTAGAAGTATCTAACCATAGAAACAAAGGACACTATCTCACAACCAAAAGGTATTATTCACAGGATTAAATGCGTCGTCATATTTGATGTAAATGTGATTAGTAACTAAAAGTCAACACATTTTTTCCAAAAAGATGTATCCCAAATAGCCCTAAAAAACATTATTTTCCAATTAGTAAATAATTACTTGTTAGAAGTTTATGAAAACTCAATTTCTCCTAAAAATAAACACGTGTCTTGGACCAGACATGTTGTTTACAGGAACAATATTGCCCGCTGCAGGTCTCAAGTCTAAGGTTATGTTTGTGATAAGCCTTCACCTCTGAGTCATAAATTACTTAGCAATTATTGATAAGCATTTTCTTTATTTTTGCATACTTCAATGTCACTGAAGTGTATTTACAACTTGTATAAATTCATCTTTATCTAGTGTAGGCTAAGTGATATTTCTATAAAGACAACCACTTATGTTTTAGCCCTCAACTTCCGCTACAAATACGCAACGCAAAACACTCCACCACTTGAGAATATTTACTAATCTGAATTTATACAATAGAATATTTTATTGAAATCAGAATTTTTAATCGGATTTTTTAAAAATAGAGTACACATTTTAAATTATATAGCAGAAAGCAACTAAAAAATATAAGCCATTGTTAAGTTTTTACATACGCTCAATAAATTCAAATGCATTTTTAGGCTGACTATTTATTCATACACATTTCTTTTGGCTACTAATATTTACATACTTACCGTTTAAAAAAGCGATCAATCATTGTTTTAATTGGGTTTAATATTCTTCCTAATAGTTTATTTACACGCACCAACTGTCACACAGTCATCAACGCTTTTCCTCTGTTTATTTCGTTACAAAACTGCTCTTCTATCATTTCATATCTCGACTTGCAGAATCTAGAAATCACTACCATTTATTTCTAGGAGTGTCTCGCCTTTACGAGACGGCGTGGCGTACTGTTGCGTCCGCTCAAACTTGAAAAGACTTGCAGTCGTCAAGCCGTATGAAATAAATCACGGGCGGGACTTTGCGTTTCACTATTATTCTTTTTTTATCCTAAAGCAGAACATTTATACTGTAATAAATAGATCCCATAATCCAAGCTCGAAACCAAATTTTAGTACGGTTATTCATATTAGAGCCAAAACTTAATGTAGATGAAGGAATATGGTTTCTAAACGATAATACAAAAACTAAGGTAATTCATAATAATAAAAATAACAGTTTAATAATATGTTAACGTGTGTTATAAAACTTACACAACTAGATATTTATTATAATTTTAATTTCATCCGCAATTTAAAGCTCTACAACTAAACAATAGATAATTATACACACACACACACACACACACACACACACACACACACACACACACACACACACACATGCGTACGCATGTGTGTGTGTGTGTGTGTGCGTGCGTGTGTGTGAGTGTGAGTGTGTGTGTGTGTGTGTGTGTGTGTTTGTGTGTTTGTGTGTGTGTGTGTGTGTGTGTGTGTGTGTGTATGTGTGTGTGTGTGTGTTTGTGTGTGTGTGTGAGTGTGTGTGTGTGTGTGTGTGTGTGTGTGTGTGTTTGTGTGTGTGTGTGTGTGTGTGTGTGAGTGTTTGTGTGTGTGTTTGTGTGTATGTTTGTGTGTGTGTGTGTGTGTGTGTGTGTGTGTGTGTGTGTGTGTGTGTGTGTGTGTGTGTGTGTGTGTGTGTGTGTGTGTGTGTGTGTGTGTGTGTGTGTGTGTGTGTGTGTGTGTGTGTGTGTGTGTGTGTGTGTGTGTGTGTGTGTGTGTGTGTGTGTGTGTGTGTGTGTGTGTGTGTGTGTGTGTGTGTGTGTGTGTGTGTGTGTGTGTGTGTGTGTGTGTGTGTGATTTTGTTAATGTCCATTACTGATAATGTTTTTAAAATTTACGTTGTATAGGTTTAGTTATTAACAAAGGAAAATCTTTGGTTTTGCATTTGCGTTTAACTACACCAGTGATACCAGTTTAGTTGTACCAGTGTAGGCAGTTCGGTTCTGCTTCAGGAAGAAACTCTTTAGGACATGAATCTCACAAATTGACGTTTAAGAAGGGACTGCCGAAATACACAAAACTTTAAATAACACTATTGGTTCACGACGTAGTCTACCAAACCATGAGGATCAATTACTACCTTAAAATATTGGCAGGTACACTTTTACCTCTTTAATGTTATACTCTAATAATCGCTTTTAGCTAGCATATATGTTAAGTACAGGATCCTTAACCTCACTTTCAACAGACCACGTTTGTTTACAATTCTCATTATTTCGTATAACCTAGCAATCAGCTGGTGTTTTATCACAGTTCAAGTTCCACCGCCTACTAGACTTTCATTGCCGACCAGAATCTAGGATTCTTTTACTGCAAAGAAGTAGGTTTTACGATCCAGTCACCAGATGAATCTAGACTATTCATCTATGGCTTTAGACTAATTATCTGATTTAGTTACCTGTTGCTAGCATTTCCGTCTTCTCTCAAGTTACACACACTTCTTGCAACATGGCTTTCTAGTGCGGCATTCCTGGTTTCTAGTCAAGTGTTTTAGCCGATTACATCGGGTTTAAACCGCGTCTGATTATTACCCCGCTTACTGATTATGTTCAGTTAATGTTTTAGATGCGTTCTAACTATGAATTAACGATTTTAGCCGCGTGGTATTTCATTACACCGCAGACAATTAACTCTTTAACCTCGTGGGTGAACTATCAAGTGTTGATTAAAGCTTTTCTGTTGTGACTATTTGAAGTGCTTTTAACTTTCAATTAATTTTTAATGAGTTTTAGTTTTATGCCATTCTTCGCAAGCTACGGTTCATCACTTCAGGACTTAACCCAGGCCTGGGAAAACCGCATCATCACCTCTTCAACTACCCTGTATAACTTGGAATGGTAAGTGGCGTAGGCTTAACTTCACTCATAAAATTGAACTATTTCTTTTAATTAACGTTTAGTGTTAAATTTAAATTCAGTGTTTTTTTCTTATTAATAAAGCAGACCCCATACTGCTCCAACAAAGCGTGGGTGGTCTTCCGGACGTTTTAGTGTAACCGCTAATGATTTGAACTACCCTATTTTCATTTTCTTTCTTTAGTTTTGCTACCAAAACTATACATGGTCAACACGGGCCGGATAATTTGAATCAAATAAACCATAGGATACAGTTCACTGCAAAATTCATCTTAAAAATTTCCTTAACTAATTTTATTTTGAATTAAATGGCAATTTAAACTGGCAATTAAAAATGGCAATTAATACTGATTATTATTTGTCAAAATTAAATAATATCATTGAGGACCTGGAACAGGTTATTAACATAATTACTGGAAATGATATCCCTACAGGTCTCATTAGCGAAATCCGACGCATCCACGGCAACTTTATTGACACATACGAATATATGGAAAAAAGTTTTGAGCATGAAGTCGCTGAAACCGCAGAAAAGGCTTTTCAATTGAAAGCCAAATTTCAACTTTTGTATTTGCCCATCCTGGCTAAATGTCCAGGCATTATAAAATCTGAAGAAAAGGAAATTTCACCGGCTAACCTCACAAATAATTGCATCAGTCTGCCAAGCCTACAAGTACCCACTTTCTCAGGCAATAACAGTGAATGGACAGACTTTATCACTATGTTTGACTCTATGATCCACTCTAATGCAAATCTGACCGCAGTACAAAAATTTCAGTACTTAAAATCAACTTTAAAAGGCGATGCCTTAGCAATCATTACCGGCTTAACAATTTCAGACAATAATTATGCAATAGCTTACAACGCTCTAAGAAACCGCTATGCCAACCCACGCAGGCTAGCCGATCATTACTTTAAACAGATTCAAGAGTTCAAATCAATGCAAACCGCTTCGCACTCAGAACTCAACCGCTTTCTAACCGCACACTCTAACGCAGTATGTGCCTTGAAGGCCATTAACTTACCGGACTTGGCAGATTTTCTGTTGTTTCAAATGGCAGTTAATAATTTAGATCCGAAGACTCGTCTTAATTTTGAAACCAGGCTAGGCACCAACACTATGCCTACTTACCGCAGCTTGAATGATTTTGTAACTGAACAAGCTAGGGCAATGGAATTGCTCAACCAGCCTTCGACTTCAACCGCAGCTAGCACAAGCCAACAACCCCAACTGTCGGTCTCCTCTGTCAATGAACCTGACTTAAGTAATACATCTCCTGAGAGTCCAACACCGCACCTCGAATACCCCACTAGACTCATGACGCTGATATCGACTGCCACAGCCGCTACTAGTAACCCTGCCGACTACGCAGATGAAGCCGCACAGCTGAATGAAGGTCATCACCGCAGTACAATGCACCACACCGCCAGGACTCAACCGCAGGCTTTGCGACCACCAGTGATAAGCCAACGCATCCAGTTCAACCGAAGAGCACCCGCACCACAACCATCACCGCTTGTTAGACAAAATTTACCCAGACCGCGCTGGTCTACCAGACCTACCAACCCGCCTCGTAACGATCCGTCCGCAGCACAGTGTTTCTATTGTTCAGCCATTCACAATATCTTTTGTTGTCCAGACTTTCTCAAACTAAAAGCTCAGGAACGTCGCGAGTGTATACGACATATGCAGCGCTGTTTTAATTGTTTCGGCACCCACTACCAAAACAAATGCAAGTCACTCAAGACTTGTAAACATTGCAACGGTAATCATCACTCCTTGTTACATGACTCTAACTCAGCTTCGCCCCAGCGACCGTGCACGCATCGACACCCAAACTCAGCCAATGACTGCAACCATTCAACTACCAATGGAAAACCTCTCGCCAGCGCCGATAAAACTAACGTCGCTTCTGCCTTATTAGGCACCGCTCAAGTCATTGTAAATGATCATTTTGGAAATCCGCATATCCTTCGGGCAATCATTGACCCAGGCAGTCAAGTGTCTGTCATAACAAAACCCGCAACCGCAATGTTGAGCTTACCTACTAGGAAATCAAATGTTTCTCTTGTCGGGGTCGCTTCTCAAACCACACATATATCAGAATATGTGTCCCTACAAATCTCTTCTAGATATGCCTCAAATTTCAAACTCGATGTCGAAGCTGCAGTACTACCTCACATCACTGACCCTCTTCCATCAATCGCACTATCACCCAGTATATACGCACGTTACAGTCATCTCCAACTTGCTGACCCTCACTTTGACACTCCTGCCCAAATTGACTTAATTCTAGGATCTGACGTATTTAACCGCAGTCTTATTAATGAACCACAGACCATAATCAAAGGTCAACCTGCTGCCCTAAACACTTTCTTCGGATGGATTATCTCAGGATCGCTTCCAGACCATCTATGTCGTCAACCTCACGCCTTCACTACAATATTAGACGCTCGTTACAGCGCTGCACGTCGATCCATGGAGAGGAAAGAAGTCATCCGCACCATTAAAGACACTCAACGCTACAAGAACTTACCCAAGGGCACCACCACCAGTGGCCCAGTTAGAAGATTTAACCATATCACCGAGTCTCTTCGCCCTCTAGTCGACGCCTCCGAAATGCTCATGGTGGGCGGCAGAGTTCATCAGCCTCCACGAAATCACCCCTTTTAGCAACCGCCACTTCTCAGCAGATGTCCAACCGCTTCTGGAAAATTTGGTCCACTCAGTATCTACACACTCAGATTCAACGGCACAAGTGGAATAAGGACACGGCGCCACTCAAGGAGAATCAAATCGTCTTCATAACTGGTGAACATTCGAACCCTCTTCATTGGCCTATGGGTCGGATCCTCAAATTGCATCCAGGAACAGACCACGTCGATAGGGTAGCTACTGTCAAGACTGCACATGGACAACTGAAGAGACCAGTCAACAAGCTCGTCGGCTTTCCGCTTCATCATTAGTTCTTCACCGCTTTCCTACAGGTTCTTTCTTCGGCGCTCTTGCCCCTTTTGTTTCTTTTGGTTTTCTTCGTTTTCCCTGCCACTTTTTTTTTCTTCGGCACCCTCGGTTTCCGGTGCTTTAGTAGTTCTTCGCCCCCTACCCACCTGGCGGTATGTTAAGTACAGGATCCTTAACCTCACTTTCAACAGACCACGTTTGTTTACAATTCTCATTATTTCGTATAACCTAGCAATCAGCTGGTGTTTTATCACAGTTCAAGTTCCACCGCCTACTAGACTTTCATTGCCGACCAGAATCTAGGATTCTTTTACTGCAAAGAAGTAGGTTTTACGATCCAGTCACCAGATGAATCTAGACTATTCATCTATGGCTTTAGACTAATTATCTGATTTAGTTACCTGTTGCTAGCATTTCCGTCTTCTCTCAAGTTACACACACTTCTTGCAACATGGCTTTCTAGTGCGGCATTCCTGGTTTCTAGTCAAGTGTTTTAGCCGATTACATCGGGTTTAAACCGCGTCTGATTATTACCCCGCTTACTGATTATGTTCAGTTAATGTTTTAGATGCGTTCTAACTATGAATTAACGATTTTAGCCGCGTGGTATTTCATTACACCGCAGACAATTAACTCTTTAACCTCGTGGGTGAACTATCAAGTGTTGATTAAAGCTTTTCTGTTGTGACTATTTGAAGTGCTTTTAACTTTCAATTAATTTTAAATGAGTTTTAGTTTTATGCCATTCTTCGCAAGCTACGGTTCATCACTTCAGGACTTAACCCAGGCCTGGGAAAACCGCATCATCACCTCTTCAACTACCCTGTATAACTTGGAATGGTAAGTGGCGTAGGCTTAACTTCACTCATAAAATTGAACTATTTCTTTTAATTAACGTTTAGTGTTAAATTTAAATTCAGTGTTTTTTTCTTATTAATAAAGCAGACCCCATACTGCTCCAACAAAGCGTGGGTGGTCTTCCGGACGTTTTAGTGTAACCGCTAATGATTTGAACTACCCTATTTTCATTTTCTTTCTTTAGTTTTGCTACCAAAACTATACAATATATATAGAGTCAAAATAAAAAGTAATTCGTTTGCAAACGGTTATATTCCATACCGCTTGCTGGAGTAGGAACTGTATCTTACTAGGCAACGACTGTGATTGGCTTCCAACCACTTGCATCTTACTCTACAAGATTTAATCCATAGATTCTCTCATCGGTCAAGTTTTGTTGGATTTTTATGTGTGCTAGGCTAACACATATGATCAAATTTAGGACTCATTCAAGGCGGTTTAGAATATTCACTAGATTAAATTCACCCAAAGCATGTGTTAAAAGAAGCAAACCCCGATTGTGGCGGAAAAAGGATAACTCTTACAACAGCTAGAATCTCTGTAGCTCGATACCTACAATTATTGAGTAATTGTGGCAAAATAAGTACAAATACTAATAAGCACCTGCAGACCATACTTACAACTAATAAGCCAACTAATGTAGCCCTGAAACTACAACTAATGAGATATCGGGCCCAATACTTACAACTAATAAGAAACTGTGACAAAGTAAGAGCAACAACTATAATGTACAGTTATACCAGAATATCTACAACCGTTATTAATGAACCATTACAACCATTATTAAGTGGTTTATTATTTCTAAAACCTAATGATTAAACGTGTCCGAATATTTTCAACTAATGCAGCAATCACACCACATCACTTACAACAGCTAAAGACCCAACGTGATCCAAACTTACAACTAATGAGCCAACGTGGCCCAAACTTACAACTTAAGAGCCAACGTGGCTCAAACTTACAATAACTAATGAGCAATCATGATCTAATACCTACACCTAAAGAGCCAGCGTGGCCCAAGCCTATATTATTAAGTTATATATTATCTTGAATTTGTAGTCTATTGTGTTCGGTGATTCTTAATTAATCACTTTAACATTAGTTTATGACTATCCATACTTCAAATTTCGTACATTTGTAAAAACACTGAGATAGAACGTTTTTGATTGCTTTGAGGCGATCTTCATCAGTGTCTTCTGCTTGGAGTTGTTGGGTTAAACGGTGACGGTTTTAAAGGCAAGTTTTCGATAGTATCAAAGAGTATGTGTGATTTGTATTGGGTTTGTTCGTTTAATATGTTTGTACGTTGTGTTTTTGTGTGCCTGTTAATACTGTTCTAGTGTGTTGAGATGTGGTCCTTTTTTGTTGATGTGTAAGATTTCTAGGTTGTGGTAAATGTTTGCGTAAGGGCTGAGTTGGTGTTCTGTTTGTGTTCCTCAACTATTTGTTTAAAGCTGCGACCTGTTTGCCCAATGTAGAATTTGCTGCATTTGTCGCAGTTTAATTTGTATACGCCTGGTGCTTGTAGTTTATCTTTGTTGTTGGTATCGTGTTGTATTTTCTATTGTAAATTGTTATTAGTATTGTATACTATTTTGTATCAGTTTTTTTTTGAAATTTGCGGGCTATATTATTTGTAGTTTTGTTTATGGATGGTAATGTAATTTGTTTCCTTGTCTGTAGTGTTAGTTTTAGTGTTTTTGTTTGTATATTGTGTCATAGTATGTCTATTATAGTGGTGTTGTATCCATTTTTGTATGCTAAATATTTAATAGTGTCTAGTTTTTTGTTTTTGTTTTCTGTGGTCATTGGAAATTTTTCAAGTCTATGGAGCATGGATCTGAAACACGCAGCGTGTTTGTGTTAAATAGGGTGGTTTGAGGTGTTGTGGATAAGTATGTCTGTCGTTATGGGTTTCCTGTAAATGTTAAAGCTGTGTTTTTGTGTGTAACTTTTTGTTTTGCTGAGGTCAAGGAAGTTTAGGGATCGGTTGGTTTCAATCTCTGAGGTGAAGTGGAGTTTTGGGTGTATTTTATTAGTGTAGGTGAGGAGTTTTTCGCATTATCGGGGGTTACCTCTGTACAGTGTTATGATATCTTCGACGTACTTGTGCCAGTAAATGATTTTGTGTGCATATGTATTGTTTGTGAGTATCTTGGTGTTTTCTATGTGTTTTAAAAATTTCGCTTAGGACACTACTGATAGGACTTCCTATGGGTAGGCCATCTGTTCACAACCAGACCATCTTACACATCAACAAAAAAGGACCACATCTCAACACACTAGAACAATATTAAATTTACAGACACACAAAAACACAAAGTACAAACATATTAAACGAACAAACCCAATACAAATCACACATACTCTTTGATACTATCAAAAACCTGCCTTTAACACCGTTACCGCTTCAACCCAACAACTCTAAGCAGAAGACACTGATGAAGATCTCCACATAGCGATAGAATACGTTCTGTCTCAGTAAGGTTTTACAAATTTACAAAATATAAAGTTCGGAAAGTCATAAACTAATGTTTAAGTGATTAATTATAAATCATGTTATTAACTAATATTGGGAAATAGTGGCCCAATACTTATAACAACTAATGAACATTTATTTCCCAATACTTACAGCTACTGATTTATAATGACTCAATACGTGGACTATAATTATAGAGTCTAAGTGACTAAATACTTGCAACTAATGATCCATCAAAATTGTTAAACATACGCATGTACCTTATACATCATTGAAATATAATAACTTCCTTAAAACATTTAATATATAATTCATCAAAACTTCAACGTTCAATTTCTCAAAGTAGGAAACATATTATTTACTTCCCTTTAGAGTTAACGGTAATGCAATGATATTGCAAAGGATTAGCAGCAGCAAGGTCGGCGAAATCTCTTTTGGGAGTCTGAATGTGTAAGGCAAACTCAACGAAAGCTTGAGGACCTGTAATTACTTTGGAGGGATTTAATTTTTTTTTTATGATTATATTCGACCTAAATTTTTGAGCGATCTATATATAGCAACACACCTGAGTATCGGCGTGCCACAAACAAACGAAATTAAACTAATTCATTGTTTGGTTCAATAACTGCGTAAATGTTTAAAACCAATTGAAACCTATATTTATGTTTATGAATGTAATTATCAAAGGTCAAATTTGAAGCTTTGTGCCTATGAAACCTTAAATTAAAACACAAACCTTAGAAACATTAACACTATAGCTAATCATGTAGAAACGTTTCGTCGGTAGAGCGAGGGAACAAAATTGTGTACAGATTTGCCAACAATGGACTGTAACAACTGATGAAAAATATGTAAGTGATAATCGATAAACTTAAGAATAAGTAGTAATTATATAGTCTAGAAAAAATAAATTGAATTCAACCAGCTTGATCGATTTTTTAAATCGCTCTCAGGAAACCGGGATTTTTTCCGTAAGCTGCAAACCAGTTTCTCTGGTTTTCTTTACAAATATTTAAATGGTAACAAGCCCATTAAAAGGTACAAACGGATTTTTTGTACCCTAAAGCTATATTCTTGTTTCTTTTGTCTTTGTCATAAATTATATATTGATATTTTAACAAGTACTTTATATTGAATCTATTTCATATTTCTTAACCACGGTAGTATAATGTAATATTTCTTTAAGATTTATAACTTCTGAACGTTTTTTAGCTTACATTGCCTGTAACCCAATGACTTAACGTATCAAAACTCACGGCAATAAAAAAAACTCTGGGGCATATATACGGAACTGACTGCATATATAAATGAGTGATTGCATTAATAATTTGTACAATTGTTTGCATGAGTGATTGCAATCAATAATTCATTTCCCATGTGCATTTTAGTGACAAACACATTATTATACACTGATATTTTTGCACTGAAGCACCAATGAGAAAATTATTTATTGATTTTGAATTGATGAGCGTAATTATTTAATTATTAAATTTGTTCACAAGCTAAGTTCAAACGTTAGGTGTATGATGTAATTTATTGTTAATTTAAGAGCGAAATCTTGGCAAGCGGTTCAATACACTATGACGTTGAAATAATCGAATAAACGAGAATTAATATCACAAATGTCGACATTTGTTTGTTAAAGCTTCCCCTCCTTTGCAAGCTGTAATAAAATTATTGAGGCAGTGGAATGAGGTACCCAATGGAGGAAAATATTTATTTGCAGAATAGGCATTTTAAATACGTTATATGTTTTAATACTTGGTGCACACATTTTTCTCTGAAACATGTCAGCAGTCATAAATTAGAGTTGTATTGTAAAACTACAATGCTTGTAAGTTTACGTAAAAATCTATTTCTCCCAAAACCATTGAATAATTGGAAAAATTCTAAATGATGGGGGTGCCATTGTTTCTTCAACGTTTAATCTCGTTTATTTCACAGGTTTAAGACAAATGTGTCGGAAAAGCGAAGATATACCATGTGTTAAGAATTAGAGGACAGTTTGGGGTGCTGGCAGAGTAAACTCAAGTCTGTATGCTGTCCCGTAAGTAAAGCCTGGAGTAAATTAGTATTAGTTTGCAAGAAACTGGACCGAACTAACATGATGAGGCAATCAAGAGGTGCGGAAAAGGTTCGTTCGAACTACTGGTTCCGTCTAGTTCTGGAAATAAGGTCAACCTAGGCTTTTGTTGGAGCACCCATCTTGGCCCTGTAGCAAAACAATTACCTATCTAGGTCATACAGTAAGGGCATCGGACTTCAACATAGAGGTGTGATGGGAACAGGATAACAAGTCCCGTCTGACTCGGTACCCACTTGACTCAGAAGGTTTGAGGTTTTTTTCCAGGCGAAAAACCTATTAAGGTTATCATCGCCTAACTAAAGTTGTTTTAAAATAAATATTACATAAATAAAACTAATCAAAATAAAATAAAAATAAAATAAGTGTTTAAAACCAATTGTAACCATCTAAAACTAAAGAACCTAAAATTATACAAAATTTAAATATTATTAAATATATTAAGGTGGCGTAAGAAAGCGAGGTCGATAGCCGTGACATCGTCCCTTAAAACCACCTTTAAACTACCTCGAAGATTGTAACGATTATATAAATTTGTCAACTCATCACAATCAAGCAGAATGTGCTTGATTGTGATGGTACTTTTACAAAACGGACAAAGTGGTGGATCGTCATGTCTCATCAACCATCCATGCGTTAATAAAGAGTGGCCGATGCAAAGTCAAGTTACCACCACTTCCTCCCTACGATTCGAACGAACAGATGTCCTCCCTGGTCGGACGGTATTTTTGATGTCCCTCGGCTTGTTTCTATTTACATTTTGCCATTCTTCATTCCAAACAGATAATAATGTAGTTTTAACTTTGCATACAAAATCTGATGCCATCACACGTTGTGTCGATGGCACCTTACCTGTAGCTAATTTTGCACCTTCATCTGCTTTAGTGTTTCCGAATATTCCACAGTGACCAGGCACCCAGAGAAATGGCACCTCGACACCTCGCGATTGGAGCCAGTGTATTGAGCACAAGATGTCTCCAACTAAAGGGTTCTTAGTGTACATTTCCTGAATAGGCTGGAGAGCACTTTTGGAATCACAACACACAAGATATTTAGATTTTGCAGACGGAATTGATCTTAAAGCTTGGAAAATTGCATAAAGTTCTGCAGTAAAAACGCTACAGGCTGAGGGTAATCCGTAAGTGAAGGTTTGTCCTTCCATATAAAATGCACAACCTATCCCACTGTCCAGTTTTGAACCGTCTGTGAATACAGTCACAGTATGTTGGTGAGTTAGCTGTATCTGCAAAAACTCCTGACGATAAATAACGTCAGGAGTATTGTGTTTCAGGTACCTGGACAATGAGAAGTCACATTTTGGCTTTTGTATTATCCATGGAGGGATGTAGCATAATGTTCGTTCGAATATAGGTGAATGTTCTAAATTTAGATTCCTAAAAATGCGCAACGTTCTTATTCCGAAGGGAGCAGTTGAACGTTGACGTACATTGTAACAATCCTCGAGGTAGTTATCAAAAACTGCTTTGAATGCCGGATGTTTAGGTTTACTTCGAAGACCAGTGTAATATGAAATTTGTAGCATTTGACTTCGCTTTAAGAGAGATGGTTCTCCAGCTTCAACTAGAAGGTTGGAGATTGGGCTTGATCTAAAAGTACCAGTAGAAAGTCTAAGGCCAGATTGATGTATTGAATCCAGCAGTTTCAGAACCGTAGGTCGAGCAGATGAATAGGCTATACAGCCGTAATCTATGCGCGATCTAAATATGGCACGATAGAAACGGAGCATACAGGTTCTGTCTGCTCCCCAATTTGTACCACTTAGAACTCTCAACATATCCAATATCTTGCTGCACCAGGTCCTCAAATCACGCACATGCGGATTCCATGAAAGTCTTTTATCCAATAAAAGACCCAAATATCTCACACTATCCGCGGTCTGAAGCCGCGTACCATCAAGATAAAGAATAGGTTCCTGGTGTTGCCTACGACGACTAAATGCTATACACTGGGTCTTCGAAGCCGAAAACTTGAAGCCCGTAGACTTGGTCCATTCTTGCAATTTATTAATGACTAATTGTAAGGATCTTTCCGATGTTGCCATACTTCTAGCAGCCACATATATACAAAAATCGTCTACAAACAGGGAACAGTGGACCGGTGACTGTACGTTTGAAGTGACGCTGTTAATGGCAACGGCAAACAGCGTCACACTCAACACGCCACCCTGTGGTACACCATTCTCTAGTTCGTAACGATCAGAATATATGCCTCCTAGACTTACACGGAAAGTCCTGTTATTCAAATAATTTTGTATAAAAGCAAGAATGTTACCTTGTATACCCCATGATTTCAATACGTTCAAAATTCCTCTTCTCCATGCCATGTCATCACAGCTACCAGTGTTTGTCGTGAGATGAAGGCATTCTGTATAGCTGACTCCAACAAAACCAATTGGTCAACTGATGAACGGCCTTGTCTGGAACCACACTGAACGTTAGAAAGAAGTTTGTTTGTTTCTAAATACCAGACAAGACGACGGTTGACCATCTTCTCCAGTAGTTTGCATAAGCAGCTGGTCAGAGAGATAGGTCTGTAACTACTGGGATTAGTTTTGTCCTTTCCTTGTTTTAGAAGAGGAATTATTGGCGCTTCTAACCATGTATCAGGAAAACCGTGCTCCTCGAATATACGGTTGTATATCCGAAGGAGAACTAGTTTTGCCGACGGTTGTAGATTTTTAATCATGGAGTATACAATATCATCCGGGCCTGGAGCTGAATCCTTTGTTGACGAGAGAGCTGACTCTAGTTCATCGATAGAAAAATGGATATTCAAACAAGAATCTCCAGACAATCTAACGGTGAAAGGTAAGGCTTCCTGTTTACATTTGTACACCTGGAAAGCGTCCTTGTATGCAGAAGATGAAGAATGTTTTGAGAACGATAATGCTAGCACATTGGCAGTTTCCTCACAGGTCGTTGTCAAAACACCATCCGAATGCCTTAATGAAATTAATGGCATCGGAACGGAAATGCCACATACTGATCGTAATTTCTTCCATACTGTGGATGGAGCTGTAGTTCTTGTAATTGTGCCAATGTACTGGGGCCATGATTCTCGTTTACTTTGGCTAAATATTCTCCGTGCTTTCGCACGGAAGGTTTTATATTTTTCCAGGTTTTCACTCGTTGGATGTCTCTTGAACTGGTTCAGAGCTTTTCTCCGTTGACGAAGGATCACAGTGCACTCATCATTCCACCACGGAACAGGTGGTCGTCGTGGTTTGGATGAGGTTTTCGGAATTGTCTTTTCGGCGGCATTCAAAACGGTTTTTGTAAATAAATTGACAATGTCATCAATGGGAGCCAAGTAATCCACGTCCAGTGATTCTAGATCTTGTGAAAATTGTTCCCAGTTGGCTTTTTTCAGGATCCAACGGGGATGTCGAACACAACAGGGTGAGGAGTCACACAAAGAGATCAATAGGAATGTGGTCGCTACTATAAAGATCAGGCAATGCTGACCATTTTAGCCTTGTAGCCAAAGCAGGACTGCATAATGACAAGTCTACAGCTGTCCATCCACCTGTTGACGCTGCTAAATGTGTCAACCGTCATTTAGCAGTTATAAATCCAGTTCCGATCTGATTCTTTAGATCAGATTACCTCGCGGGTTGCATTCTGGGGAACCCCATGAAACATGGTGGGCATTGAAATCGCCCACTAATAAAAACGGAGTCGGTAACTGATTTATAAGGTCTACAAGATCTCTCTGTTGCAGGTTGTCACTTGGTGGGAGGTAGACACAACAGAGAGTGAGTTTGTACGGAACAGCTGTCTGAATTGCCACTGCTTGTAAGGGAGTTATTAAGCTCGCAAGAACAGCGTCGACACAGTTACGGGCCAGAATAGCTACGCCACCTCTCGCTCGATTTTCTGTAACGAAGTCCGATCTGTTAACTGAATACTCCCTTAGATAGAAATTATGCGATTCATGGAGATGTGTCTCTTGAATACAGATCTACATAGAAGACACATCTCTTACAATTATTTTGAGATCCTCAATGTGACTTTTAACACCGTTAATGTTCCACTGAATCACGGATTGTTTAGGTGTGGACATCGTATTTTAGTGAAATGGATTCACCTGGCTCTCGTTGCTGTCATTGAAAATACGCTGGTCTGGAATGTTGGACGTTCCAGGCAGAGAGTCATCAGATTCCATCACCACTATTGTAGTGGTGGAATCTGAAGAGTTTCTTGACTCAGAAGAGGAGTTTTATATGGTCCTCTTTTGAGTCGCTTGTGATTTTGCACCTACTTTCACAGGTGCAGCTTTGTTATTATTTTTATTACTCGTATTAGGAGTAGTTTTAACGTTTTTCGCACTTGTCTTTAATAGTGTCTTACTTCTTCTAATTTTCGCAGAGATTTGTTCGCACATTCTACATTAGTCTTTGACTTGGAAACCAAATTTTTAGTCACTAATGCTAATAACTGACTAAATTGCTCAGTGAGAAATTCAATTTTTTTATTTAGCTCAACACAGTTGGAACACGACTTTTCAGTGGTGGTAGCTGAGGCATAAGATTTTGTTTCAAGTCTAGGTTGAGTTGACTTCAACTTCTTTTTTGCTTCGTGGAAAGATGTTTTATCCTTTGCCATTATGCTGAGGATCGCGTTCTCCTCCTTGAACTTTGGGCAGTTAAAGGAGCGAGCAGGGTGATCACCAGCACAGTTTGGGCATTTTGGAGCACTTGTGCAAACCTTCTCTATATGGCCTTCAGATGCGCACTGTCCGCATACCTCTGGCTCGGAGCAAGAAGAGCTGACGTGTCCAAAACGTTGGCATTTAAAGCACCGCCGTGGATTGGGAACGTAGGGCCTAACAGGAAGCCGTTGATAGCCAGCATATAAATATTCTGGAATAGATGGTTTCCCGAATGTCAGGATTAATGATGTTGTTGGAACTCTCTGACCGTTTTCCATCCTCATAACTCATACGACTTCTGTTACACCTTCCTATTCCAGTTCAGATTTTATTTCGTCCTCACGGACATACAAAAGACCTCTGCATGATATTACTCCCTTTGATGAGTTCAAGGTTTTGTGGGGGGCCACCGAAACCTTGACCTGATCAAAGAAGGAGGTCATTTTCAGCAAATATTGTGACTGCTTCGAACTACTTGTTTCTAACAGCAGTGTTCCATTCCGTAACTTCCTTATGGAAGAGACAGGTCCTGCTGCACATCCAGTTATAGCTTTATGGATCAGAAAAGGCGATACCTTCGAAAGATCTTTTCCTTCTTCTGCGCTAGAAACAATTTAAAGCTTAGGCGGTAGTTTGGGTGATGCTACATCCATTTCTTTCCTCGTCTTATTTACTTCACTAGGCATCTTCGGAGAAACCTCACGACGCCTCTTTACATTACTCTGGTTGGTTGGTTGGTTGGACTTTTGTTGGTTTTCCATAAATTTGTTTTAAGCTAACCATCGTGTCAGGCGTTACGGGCGAGACTATGAGAACGGGTACACCCATGGATCACTTTCGATCATTTCCAACCCCCGGAACTCTTGGGCCCATAGTTTCCTCCTTAGCTCGACTGGATGGGCATCAGTCGAGAACTCGTATTACTGTGCACAGGCTCCGACACCTGTGCACCGCGAACACTCCCTGACCAAGGACCGAAGTGGCTAGCGGACCAGCAACCGCGCATACGTCTTCGGCAGAGCAAGCTCACAGCAGCGTCCCAGACCAGAGTTAGTCAAGCTCTGGACCTTTCAGTACTCCCAACACGCAACGGTTCTGACCAGTCAAATACCCTAAGTGAAGATGTTAGTGTATGTGTATATGTGCATGTGTGTGTGTGTGTGTGTGTATGCTTTGTGAGTGGTGTAGTGTTAGGCTAGGGTACCGCGAGGGACGCCAAACCCCTCGTAGGTGCGGCTAGTCCGCGCCCCCCTGCGGGTCAGAAGGTTTGAGATGGGATTCGTTATGGTAGGAGTATAACATGCTATATTTTTAAATGATCCAATTTTTCCCTCTGCCTTAATGTTCTACTGAACGCAAGAATAAAATGTCTTTCCTAGTTGGCCTCTTTTACCATTTTTCTTCTTTCATTTATAATCATACTTCTGTTTCATAAGCACAACAGAAAGTGTGCGAATTATTGTACACATGAGACAATATTCTTCACTCTTCACTCTTGGATTAGCAGTATATCTACCATGCAGACATTTTAATTTGTATGGATGGTTTTTGCATTAAAATTTTTTTATTCATGTGGTATTTGTGAATTATTGTGCATAATAGACAATATTCTTCACTCTTCACCTTTGGATCACCAGTATATCTACCATGCAGACATTTTAATTTGTATGGTCTGTTCTTGCTTTAAAATGTTTTTATTCATGTGGTATTTGCGAATTATTTTGCATCAGAGACAATAATCTTCACTCTTCACTTTTTCTCTTCGTTCTTGGATTACCAGTACATCTACCATGCAGACATTTTAATTTGTATAGACGGTTTTTGCTTTAAAATGTTTTCCTTCATGTGGTATATGCGAATTATTGTGCATAATAGACAATATTCTTCACTCTTCACTTTCAATCTTCACTCTTGGGTCACCAGTATATCTACCATGCAGACATTTTAATTTGTATGTGCGGTTTTTGCACTAAAATGTTTTTATTCATATGGTATTTGCGAATTAATGTGTATAAGAAACAATATTCTTCACTCTTCACTCTTGGACCACCAGTATATCTACCATGCAGACATTTTAATTTGTATGGACGGTTTTTGCTTTAAAATGTTTTTATTCATCTGGTATATGAGAATTATTGTGCTTATGAGACAATACTCTTCAATCTTTACTTTCACTCTTCACTCTTGGATCACCAGTATATCTAACATGCAGACATTTTAATTTGTATGAACGTGATATTTTTTTTGTTTAAAATGTATTTATCTGGTATATTAATTTATGAAGTGTGTTATTATTTGTTTGGTTTATATGAGTTTATCTATCTAATATTAAACTCCTGTTGAGGATACCATAGTGTATCGAAGCGTTTAAAATTATATTAGAAATAAAATGGCATTAAATTAGTAGTGGAAAACCTTAATATTTTCTATTTTTTTTTTTTTTAAACGAAATACATCGAAATAAGTGTGCCATTTTATTTTATTTCTAAATAATTCAAAATAATTTGTTTAAATCGACATTCTGTAAAAACTTATTTTTACATTAAATAAAACATTATTTTTATCCAGTTGTAAATATAGAGTAAAAAAACTGTCTATTTTTTTGCTTTCCCTACTATAACTGTGATGGCAACCTTTCCCCTATCGGGTTAACCTCTACCTGAAGCGATTAAATTAAATATGTCTCTGCAGAAGTAGTTAGAAATAAAATATTCCATTTTAACGTAAAACTTTTTCAAACGTTAAGTAGGCAGGTCTTAGCTCATTTTCTCACCTCTAGTCTGCGTGGCACCGAGTACAGAAATGCCAAGAATAGGTGTTTGATGAAGTGAATTAGCTCTTCACTTACATAAAACTTTGTAATAACTGAATCATTTCCCAGATCTGAGCTGTGTAGATCTAAACCGGTGTCTCTACAATATATTCATACTGCATTGGTTCAGTCATGTGAAGTAATATTGTAATGTAAGTTTATATTAGAAATAACATCACGAATTTTATTGCTTGGAAACATGCTTCCCATAATTTCAGTTTTATAGAATCAGGTGAATAGTACCACGGAGTACATAGTCAGGGGCTATGCATTGTTTGTACTAGGTTTCGCTTTAGCTGTAAAGCTAAACTCACTCTGACGGGGCAATTTTCACCCAGCTTTCTGTGTGAATTGAAAGAGGATGAAGTTGGGCGCCAAATTATAGTTTCTGTCAGACGATCGGGGCACTAACGTAAGAGATGCATTGCAACCAGACATTGTTTACGTGTTCATTAAGTGAGGTTCTTTAGCGTCAAGACATGAGCAGCATGTGAAAGAGAGGAAGTATCGCCAAGAGGAGAATGGAGAATGTAGAAGGGGCCGAACGTATGATTTCTGGCAGTCGATCGGGGCACTGACATAATACATGTGTTACAGCCAGAAGTTCTTTGCGTGTTCGTTGACTGAGACTCTCTAGCGTCAAGACATGAACAGCACGTGAAAGAGAGGAAGTATCGCCAAGAGGAGAATAGAGGATGAAGACGGGGGCCGAACGTATGATTTCTGGCAGTCGATCGGGGCTCTGACATAATACATGTGTTACAACAAGACGATCTTTATGTCAAGAGGAGAATGGAGAATGTAGAAGGGGCCGAACGTATGATTTCTGGCAGTCGATCGGGGCACTGACATAATACATGTGTTAAAACAAGACGATCTTTATGCCAAGAGGAGAATGGAAAATGTAGAAGGGGCCCTGACATAATACATGTGTTACAGCCAGAAGTTCTTTACGTCTTCGTTGACTGAGACTCTCTAGCGTCAAGACATGAACAGCATGTGAAAGAGAGAAAGTACCGCCAAGAGGAGAATAGAGGATGAAGACGGGGGCCGAACGTATGATTTCTGGCAGTCGATCGGGGCACTGACATAATACATGTGTTAAAACAAGACGATCTTTATGTCTTCGTTGACTGAAACTCTCTAGCGTCAAGACATAAACAGCATGTGAAAGATAGGAAGTAACGCCAAGAGGAGAATGGAGAATGTAGAAGGGGCTGAACGTATGATTTCTGGCAGTCGATCGGGGCACTGACATAATACATGTGTTACAGCCAGAAGTTCTTTACGTGTTCGTTGACTGAGACTCTCTAGCGTCAAGACATGAACAGCATGTGAAAGAGAGGAAGTACCGCCAAGAGGAGAATGGAGAATGTAGAAGGGGCTGAACGTATGATTTCTGGCAGTCGATCGGGGCACTGACATAATACATGTGTTACAGCCAGAAGTTCTTTGCGTGTTCGTTGACTGAGACTCTCTAGCGTCAAGACATGAACAGCATGTGAAAGAGAGGAAGTACCGCCAAGAGGAGAATGGAGAATGTAGAAGGGGCTGAACGTATGATTTCTGGCAGTCGATCGGAGCACTGACATAATACATGTGTTACAGCCAGAAGTTCTTTACGTGTTCGTTGACTGAGACTCTCTAGCGTCAAGACATGAACAGCACGTGAAAGATAGGAAGTAACGCCAAGAGGAGAATGGAGAATGTAGAAGGGGCTGAACGTATGATTTCTGGCAGACATCGTGGCACTAACGTAATAGATGTGAGTATGAGGTAGTAAAGGCAAGAAGCGAGAACATGAAGGGAGACTGGAAATGGTTCTCAACAGACTGTGAAAAATAACAGAAAAAACGACAAATTAATTTACATCTAGAGTGGTAAACGAATATATTTGGCAAGGATTTCCTAATACTCTTAAATCTTCAATGTGAAAATACAAATAAATTTAATAATACTAAAAGGAAAAGAAAGAATAACTTGACCGTTGAAAACACATTGTACAAAGTAGTGATAAAGCTGTGAAATTCGTTCCTTTCTAAATGTTGTGACACTTTATTTCTCTCTCTTTTAAACACAGACGGTGTACTTCCGATGATTGCATGTTCTTGAATAGAATAACAACAGAAAGGGAACTAGATCACGTATCTGCTGTCTTAGAGAATCCGCAGCTTTTATGTCTTGCACGTACAGCGTTTCTCTGAAAATCCGCTAGAATTCTCTCAAAGTCTATTGTTGTATTTAAAGCTATCTTTTTTCATTGCAAACAAAAATAGTAAAAAGGAAAACATTTCGTGCACTCTATTAGATACAATATGATCTGTATCTTCGGGGTTAATCATTAGCCCAATAAATTAGATTTTAAAAATAAATATTTTGTAAAAATTATACAAATTCTCAAGTTCCTACTTTAATTTGTAACAATTATAAGCGTTGAATTAGTAATTTTCTTATTATGAAATAAAATTTCTGTTATAAGTATAAAATGTAATATTAGTTTTACAAAATGTAGAAACTACTGATGCAAAACAACTGACGAGTTGAGCAGCGAAACATGATCCATGACAGTTTGGATACCTTTGACCGATTCTAACTCCATTGCAAATATACTCAGAAAAATTAATTACATAGTAATACTACAAGACGACGTTAAGCAAGAATGCAAACAACAACGGGATATTGATCGATTGAAAAATCTAGATAAAAAGCAATTATCATTCAACAATTTCTAAGCACAATGTCAGTGTTAACATTATAAGAAGCTAAATTACAAATTTTTGCTAAGAATATTTTACCGATAGTTTTTAAAATTATGCAAACTTTACAAACTGGTTTAATTCTCTACAAACTGGTTTTGTTTTACACATACATATTATGTTTTTATTAAACAAAAATAATCATAGAATTGCTCAAATAAACCCACGTTTAGAATATTTTATTTTAATGGCTTATTTCACGGTTTTCCTAAAATGTACATCATTACAAAGACCCAAAAAGACAATTTATAAATTGTAAGCTGATTGTAAAGTTTAATTCAATGTGTTTTCTAAAGTCTCTTTCTGTTAAATCATTTCGTACGTTCTAATTAAAGCCAATTCAATTACAAAGGGTTACTTTTCACACAAATATCGATAACTTCCATTGTAACTACCTTAAATTATGATGCAAAATCATGCCCTAAATTAAACTTTGTTGCAGTGGCGGAGAACAGGGGGAGGGCCAATTAGGCGGCCAGAGCTGGGTTTTGGGGATTATCTTGGATATTACCGCGTTATTTGAAGGTGTCTCTTTTACAGATTGTTTTGAATTACGGCGATAATACCGCAGGGTATTCATAACCCCTCTCCTAACAAATATGTCTGAATAAAACTAACAAAATCCATACCAACACACGCATACTGTTACACGCGACACAAACACACAAACACACACACACACACACACACACACACACACACATACACACACACACACACACACACACACACACACACACACACACACACACACACACACACACACACACACACACACACACACACACACACACACACACACACATACACACACACACACACACACACACACACATACACACACACACACACACACACACACACACACACACACACACACACACACACACACACACACACACACACACATACACCCACCCACATACACACACACACACACACACACACACACACACACACACACACATACACACACACACACACACACACACACACACACACACACACACACACACACACACACACACACACACACACACACATACACACAAACATACACAGACACACATACACACACACACACACACACACACAAACACATACGCTCGCGACAATACAGTAGGGTATTTCCTCTGTATTAACAAATATGACACAATAAAAGTCACAAAACCCTCACCTACAAACACACACGTGCACTCACTCTCGTGCCAATAAGCACACTCGGGCCCCCACACCCACGCAAACACACGAACATGCTCACAAACCCTCACACGCAAACAACTCTCGCACGCGTTTACACACGAAGACACGAGCTAGTGAACACATAAAGACCTACACACACACACATACACACACACACACACACACACATCCAAACACACACATACACACAAACACACACACACACACACACACACACACACACACACACACATATATATATATATATATATATATATATATACATGCGCGCGCGCTATTGCTTACATACAATCACGCACATTCGCACTGACATTTTCACATACAACGTATATACAAACACACACACATACTCTTCGCCTACATATAAAATGGGTTTAATATCTAATCCATATACACACGTTTTAGGAATGTTGTTCTCAAATTTAATTTCTTGATTGCTTAAATTCAAATGATTGTTTGACCTTTTTACTTCAAAATATTTTAAATATGTTTCTACAATTTAACATTGCATTTAACTGACATTTTTCAGATATTTTCATCCTCATTTGTATATTTTTATTAATTAAACTGACTTAAAAACTAAAATCCATTAATTTTGCTTATTAAACAAGCACTTGCAAAACTTACAAGTATTATAAATGAAACCGCAGAGCGAAGCAAATGCTGGTAGAACTACATGAATTCTCATTACAAACTGACCATAAATTTAAATCTATTTATAAATACAATAGCCTGTACATGACTATATATTTGAATTTGTTAAATGCGGTTATCTTTATCATTTATTTTATTTTATAATTTTTTTATTAAAACTGGTCTTTTTAAACCAACCATCAACTTTCCTTACATTATTTTAACCTAAATAATCGTATAGCTAAAGTGCCCATTAACTCTTTAGTTCTTGTCAGGATATTGTCAATATAAATTATATTAGAACTATTAGAACTAGCACAGCACAGCACACCACAACACTAACTCAAATGGTTTGGTTCTCTTCAATCTACTAACCATGGACTGGTTATCGAGAAGTTGCAGAGCCACTGTACTTTGATGGAGGTGAAGTCTCTTTTCATGTTTTTTCGCCCTCTTCTTTATTTCTTCTGCTATCGTGGAAATATTTAGATCTCGGTGAATATCTTTGTTTTTTACATACCAAAGGCCATTAACCATATTTCTCAGTACCTTATTTTAGAACATCTGGAGATTTTCTACATTATATTGCTTTGCACATCCCCACAGTTAACTGTCATATAGTCAAACTGTTTTCAAAATCTGATTGAATGTAGATTTTTATTTTATTTTCTAATGAGAGGTTTGAATCTCTACCCAAGGGCCAATAGTACTTACGGTATTTGATATTTAACTCCGTCTTGTTCTTGATGGGGTGTTTCCATCTTAGTTTAGCATCTAGGTTCATACCTAGGTATTTAGCTTTTCTTTCATAAGAGATGATGATTCCATTAACTGTGGAACTTTTAATACCTTATTTGTGAAGTTGATGTGGACTGACTTCACTTCATTCAGTTTGATTTTCCATTTATCAATCGATTCTAGGAGTTTATTTGTTGATAGAGAACTATTCGAAGAGTGTTTTTTTAATGAATTTGTGCGCGATACTGAAAAGTTTTTAAAAGCAAAAAATTTGCCTCAGAAGGCTATTTTACAGTTAGACAAAGCACTGTCGCATTCCGATCAATTGTACTCTAATGACATCCATACCTAATATATCCCCGTATATGTGTGTTCTGGAATGTATGCAAAAAATAACACGTCAATTTTTAAAATGTCTCTTGGAAGCGACTGAAGTAGAAGATAGCATTGTTGGCTTTAACTAAAAAAATTACACTGTTAAGGGAGTTATGTACTGGATAGCCGAATCATGGAACAAAATAAAAGAAACATCAAGTAATTTGTACAATAAAATCTTGAGTCTAATGAAACTGTTGATTGTGTTATAGATCCACAAGGAGAAACAGATTTGAGATTTCTTATCAAGAAATTTCCAGGTTGTTTAAATTCCGATGTGAACAATATGAGATAACAGAGCTTACGATTATTGGAAATGGTACAAAAATTACTGAAGGCAATGGTGACAAGAATAGAGTTGAAGGTTCGATAGAGACATAACAATAAAAGAAAGTTAATTACGGCGATGGAATGATCACCTTGAAAACTAGACTACGCTATATTGAACAACAAACAGACACGATGTCAACAGAAGTGTTTCTGCTAAGATGTTTACGCGACACCGTAGCACGAAAACGATCTGATAGGCAAATGCAGAAGTCAAAAACCAACTTTTTACAAAAAATGTAGCAACCATGATCATTGATAAGGTCTATTTTGGGCATTCTTAATTATATAATTAGGGTTCATTAGAACTCTTTTTTTCTAACGGACAGGAACGTATTTCCATGCAATCCGAGTATTCGGTAATCTGAGAGGCTCGAATCTACCTCGAATTATCAAGACTCTACTGTATTCACAATCCTTTCCTTTTAATTGATTCGATAGCCATACTAACTGATCGCCTTAAACCTACAAAAAAGGTAAAATGTTTTCCATAGTTTCGTGAATCTTTTATGTTCAGAAAATTTTATATTTCATTTAGTTTTTTTTCCTACAGTCATCACAATTTTTACTACTTTATTTTATTTAAATAATTAAATGTTTTTCAATTACGAGTATTTAAATTTACATTACAATTACTCTGGACTAACAACAGGCTTAATAAAATGGCCTTATAAATATTGTATAATATGTTTAATACTTTTTTATCAACTCAGTATGTATGTCTGAACCTGCCATGAACCACTCACACCACGGCTATTAGAATACCAAGTTGAGTTTTTTCTGCATTTAAAGATTAAAAAATTTAACCGTTATTATTTTATGTAATTTTGATTAATTCTCTCGAACAATTCTTAATTAGTTTAGGTTTATAAGTATGTAAAGCGTCAATAAAAAAAATAGGTAAACAAACAAATAAATATGAACTCTTATATAGGATAGTTACTAATTAAATCCCCAAACAACTGAATAATCAAATCTCAGTCGGCCTGAGATTAAATTGATTACTGAGCACAAACTGGGACACATCTACCGTTTGTATAAACATGTGGAAACTACGATGAACTTTACGATAAAATTTGTGAGTAAACTGGTAAAGTAGATACCCGAAACTTATAATGTTGGATGGAGATTACTGTGAAAACCTCTTTCAGTCTTAGCAGAATATGTCAGTCAAAGTGAAAATTTTAACGAAGAATGTGATTATAAATATTTAATTAAAATCTCGTTAGTAATAACTGGCTTTAGTTAATAGGAAAAGATGTTAAACATTTTCTGAATAAAAATTTAATTTGATGAACTCATTTAAAATTAGTAAAACTGTTAGACGCAAATAGGGAATTATTTTTAAAAATTGGAATAGAAATATATTTTTATTATCTTAGTATGAGATTCATAGTAGTGAGTTGAATGAAATAGCAATCAATATATTTGAATGGTTAAAAGTTTTAAAATATTACACTTTAACTTGCTAAGCAGAATAAAGTAACAAAACGTACGCGTTAAAACAGGTGTTCAATAACTAACCTGTTTTTAAAAGCCGCTGTTACATCAAATTATACGCCATCATTTGATCAACTTAATTTTACGCTCTCAAATTCCAGATATTGTGAACTGAAAAGCATTTCTCCATGCCAAAAAAAAATGTCAGGTGCATATAAAATAGTTTTCAACTCAAAAATTAAAATAATTGATAAATAAAACTCTCCGTCGGCATAAATAGCGAAGAGGTGTAATATATAATGGTAAAAAACAAACATTATGACATATTTCCCTCATAATTATTTACTTTACGCTTGTATTTAATTACTGCAAGTAGAAAACAGATTTATTGCATTAAAGAAATTCTGTTAAAATTGGCAACGTTGAGACCTCCGAATACGTTTTACATAAAATTATTGCTACAGTGCTGCTTCCAGCGATTCGGCGATAAAGCTCAGCTTCATTGGTACAAACTCTTGAAGCTATAATTCCAGCAGAGTGTAATTAGAATTCTAGAGTCGGTGCAATTGTAGGATTATTTCTATGCTAATCCGAGGACGGAGATATATATTGTTTCATTCTCTCAATACACTTTGTGAATATACAATCGTATATGGAATGAGCAAGAACAAAGGCCACCATCCAATTACGAAGTACTCTATTGCAAGAATTTCATTTTATTACAATTCCTCTTTTATCTTCTGGCTTGTCCCCAAATATTTTCATCAGGAAATATCTTTCCCTTTAAGTAGCCTGAATTTGATTTTTCAAGCCCTTTTTCAATCTCCTACCTAAATTAAATTTTCAGTTAAATTATTTATTTTAGAATTATTTTAGCCTAGAATTTGAAGTAAACATGTAACATATACGTGTATGTAGTAATTTATGTTATGTTGAAAGATTCCTTGAAATCATCGATACGGGAGTAGTGTAATTAACATTTTCGACTATAGTGTAATGTGTTTGTTCGAAAAGTGTGTCTGGGTTGTGAGGCATTGTACTTAATAGTTCTGACTAGTAATGAAGAATCCTAAATCCATCTAGCTCAATTTCCTGTCTCTCTCTCTCTCTCCCTCCTTCTCTGTCTGTCTGTCTGTCTGTCTTTCTCTCTCTCCGTGTCTCTCCCTCTCTCTCCCCCCTCTCTCTCCCACCCCCCTTCGTTTCTACTATTATAAATCCGTTTCCACCATCATGTTCAACACTACTTAATTACTTAATACGACAATAATTCTTTCGCTTAATTTTGAGTGAGAAAGTATTGAATGTATTACTGATATTTGCGGTGTTACTATGCTTACTTCAACATTAATTTTTAATATGGTCAAATTTAAGTGTGAATATAAATGTTTACTGTAATTTCATTTTTTGCTTGCCAAGGAACTGCTTAGAAAAAGAAGGTAACGTTGCATTTCCGGTTCAACTTATCTATTTATTGAATTAAGTGTTCTATTATACTACTCGTACCTTACTCATTTTAACTTACAATAATATAAAAGAATGTTTATAAATTTGTAGATTATTTAAATAAAAGTAAACATAATAGCAAACGATGGAATAAATCATTTAAATAATAAATTAGGCTTTTTCAGTTGAATGGTTAAGAGAATCATAGTGATATGCCAAATTGGGTTTCCTATCTAATACCTATAGATAGTAAATTACGTCATTGGATGCAATGTGTATGAATAGAAAAGACGTAATTGGGTAATATCAAGGTCATCCAGAAGACCTTTTTATATCACAAACATGTTAAAGAGTAAATTTTAAATTTCTTCTAAAAATCTGAACTATAACCTCTGGTGTGACTTCGGTTTGGTAGACACACACCGTGAGGTACAGTGTGAGGCTATATATAACACCATCACAACCTCATCCATGTCTGTGTTGGATAAGTTATTGCTGAAACGCCTTCGTAGAAATATTTGCAGCTTTGGCGGTTCTCATTTACAAACCCAGTGATGCAGTTTTAGTGCAAAAAAGTAGCGATCTTTTTATCTGTTTCACGGAAGAGCTTGTCTCTTTTTTTAATTCCGAACACTTTTAGTGAGCAGCCAATCCGTTTTTTCACTGGCGTTGGTTTATTTACCATCTTGGAGGAGTCCAGCTTTTTCACGAGACTGAAACCAATACGAATCTTTTCTCCGGATTCTGTTTC